>JAQFYP010001362.1:0-15867 GCA_034694865.1 Bilobella braunerae
TCAAATAGTAAAATAAAATTCAAAAGAACATGCTACGTGTGAGTAGGAAATTAGGGTTAACGAAAAATCGCAAACATTTCAATTAGGACGTTTATTTTTTAACAAAGGTTGTTCATTTCAGTATCATATGTGACAGTACATCTCACATAAGTGTTCAGCTCTTATTGCAGTGCTGTTTAAGCATATAATTTTTTTTTGATAAACAACAGTAAGTTAGTAGTGTATATAGAATAAGCAATTTAAAAGTATGTGTGCTGTACTGATTTGCACTTAAATATGTTAATTTTTTTTCAACTTTCAGCAACTTTCTGACACAAATTAAAGATTGGTCGGTATGTCGAGCAAAATTTGGTCTACTCCTGCTAGTCACAACTATTTCCGCTTCGGAATTTGCTAGCTTTCAGGATTTAGGATAATCACAGATTGCACACCGCCCCCAACAAATGACCACTGTAGCAATTTGTAACCATGTCGCAACGTTGTGACCCAAGGCCAATTTTCGACACAAATTTTTAATATTTTACATTACATAATTTTTGTGTTGATATATTTTATTAATATTCAATAACCTATTCAGTTTGTTCATCAATTCACAATTCACAATTCAAAGTATTTATATATATATATATATATATAGAAATTTAATTAACTTATTGAGATTGAAAAAAAGTAACGTATTAAGGTTGTAAAGGCATTGGTATAGGACAAGTTTGGAGTAATATTTTAGTGCGGGTTCGAATCTAACTAACTGCAAACAAATTTTTTTGTAACACTTCATGCCTTGATGTCAATGAGAGTTTGCAAGAAAACAAAATGACATTGCTCGTTATTGTTATACAGTAACTATGAAGATAATTTAGTATTCAAAAACCCGATTACTACCACATAGTGGGTGGTAAGTAAATAAAATGACAAGTAGCGGACGACCACATGTAACCTTGCTGGGCCCATAAAATTTTTTATCGTCACATGCCAAGTGACGCAAAACACACCCACCTATTAATTTTATAATTTAGCATAGAACATAAATGAATTCAGAATTTCCTTTCAATTCAATTCATTTAATTTTACAATGATTAAATCCTCGTTCTGTTAATTTTAGACTTGAAGGTTAAAATTTATAAAGAAAAAGTTGGGATTTACTGCTAATTCAATTGGTAATTATGTTAACCATTCATTTTACTTTGGTTGATCAGGAATCCCCACTTGTAAATGTCCCACACTCACCTTCATACAAAACATTTTTGCCGTTATCATCCATACGAGCCTCTAACTATAATTATGCAAGAAAGTGTTCTCATTGGTTTCAAGCCAACCGCCAACTATTTAACTTATTTAATTTTATTATTTATTATTTAACTACAATAATATTGACTATATTATTATCTTGGTACATATATTGTATTTGTCGCACAAAATAACTTCAAAATGGCAAAATATTTTATCCGGAGTTGCGCAACGGTGACTCTCTTTGGGTTACTCGCCCATTCTCAGCAAATGTCATGTAGTTTTTTTAGTATGTTTAATTTGCAATTACAAATGCCCTACATGTACTGCAACACACAGTATCAAAGGTATGGCTACTAAAATTTGAATAAGAGTTTAACAAACCTGTCCTAGAGAAGGGGTGCCTGCCCTACGACAGGGGAATTTTTCGAGGTACCTGCCTTAAAATTCCTCTTCAATAATTGTTTTTTTTTTCACATTTTTTAAATCGCACAAGTTATTCCAACATACTGCAATTTTCTAATAGTAACTATGAGACACATACATACACAAAGGTTAACTT
Organism: Bilobella braunerae; assembly: GCA_034694865.1. Classification (NCBI taxonomy): domain Eukaryota; kingdom Metazoa; phylum Arthropoda; class Collembola; order Poduromorpha; family Neanuridae; genus Bilobella; species Bilobella braunerae. The sequence goes on from JAQFYP010001362.1 coordinate 1,790, forward strand.
GCGAGTCTATAGGTAGTTCCTAATTTTTAATTTATTTTTTAGACAAATTTCATCATCCAATTCTCTTAAAATTTTGATAAACAGTTAGTTTTAGTCATTAAAATCTAGGTTGTGGTAACATTATATGTCCCTCTCTAAAGTTATTAGCAGATGTAAGATGTTAAAGGCGGATCTCTTTATGGCTATCCAATTTACTACTGCTGACGTTTTTGGAGTAAGAAGCCCTGACCAGCGCAGTAAGTAGCATTGATAACTTTACTTTTTGCTCTGCTCTTCACAATAGGAAATTCCTGCAAACTTAATTGTAAAACGATGTAAAAAACTACGGAAATTTTGTAGAACTCTGGTTGTGTGACAAACGTGACTTCAATGGCGCAAGCAAAATCTGTTGAATTTAATATTTTTCAACTTCATTCAATTTTATGACCCGCTAGTGGAAACCCGTACAAACAAATTTTGGGGATGCTAATTAGCAAATTAGGGAGACCCCTGAGTACGACTTGCGTATTTATAGTTAATTTGAATTTAGCTAAATATTTAATCCAGTTGAAATGGGCGGGGTTTGCACTATCATCATCAGCATCAATTACAGATCAATTATTTCAACATATGGTATCATCGCTTCCAGTGTTTAGCGATTTTAGTAGCAAGTTACGCATATGCATGCATAAGCCTAATGTCTTTTTATAATTTGGCAATTTTAGTTACCATAGCCTGTACTCTTACGCATGCACGCATACGCACGCACAACTTTCAGAATCGACAATTATTATGGCGATTAGACAATTATATAATTATGCTAATTTTATTTAACTCATAGCGAGGTTAACTTATAGTTAACTCATTAACTCGTACAATTACACAAAAAATCTAGTGTACGTCAAAATGAAATTTTGATTAGTTTATTTTTAAATTAGATTAGATTTAGTTTTTTTTTTAATTAAAATTTGATTTCGTTAAACTCGGTTTTGAAAACTCACTTTTATACAAACCCTGGAAGTTCCCCTCAATTTTTTTATGAACTTATGTATGTATGTTAAAGGAGGAGAGGCGTTATCTCTTATAGCAATGTTCCGTCCACACCGCTCAGGCCTCTAGCGCACCCATTGCAGTAACTCAAAGGTACACAATTTACTGTGCTGGCCTATCTTGTCCGTCTGTCGAAAATCTTGTTCGTGCCTTCGTAAAAGCGAGAATTGTTTTCAATATTTGCGTGGTGTTTTCAAACAAGACAAAAATATGATCACGACGGATCAAAATCTATAAGTGAATTTATTTCGCAAAAGTGCATCTAATAAAAATGCGGGAGAGAGAAGTGTTCTCTAATCCCAATCTAAGTTCACTAAGGTCTAGGGACAATTGCATCGAAACACTCTCGTACTAAATCGGATACGGGGTTTTTGCTACCTAGTGTGCTTAACGTGCTGAAACTGTCTACATCAACGCTGTCCAAGTGATCAGCCTCATTGTTTTTTAGGTTTTTGACTGCATGGATGACAGCTAGTATCTCTGTTTGAAACACAGTTGTATACATTCCAAGTGGGATATTAATTTTTGTGTTAAGCTCTGGAACGTAGTAAGATGCTCTTGTGCCTCTATCAATTTTGAACCCAACCGTGAAGCACATTATTGCGTGTCTTGGAAGAGACAAAAGTTCCTCGTTTTCCTAGTTTTGCTTTTTTTGTTTGATTTCAAACACACTTTGCTCCGGTAGAACATTAACTCTTTTCCACGTGATAAAGAAAGCACTCACTACCGTGAGTGTAGAGCACTTCTAAATTTTATTCTCTACAACGTTCTTACCAATAGAACATGTTGGGTTGGGGTTTTCCATATATCAAATAAATTGTTTGATTGCTTGATTGATAAATGTGTGAGTCGGCCTTGACTGCTTATTTTTTATTCCAATTTTTCTCCTACTAAAACTTTTCTACTACTTATTTTTGGTTCCCTTAACAATATAATATTTGGTTCAAACCATTCGGGAGAATAATGTCTACAAAGATTGTACCCAAACATCTACCATTTTGACTTATTTCAAAACTTACAAGGCATAATGTGCAAAAAAATGTCCGCAAAAATGAGAAAATAATCTTGAAAGCCTGTCCTAATGGACTTAGGCTTATGTTAGGCCCACATCAAGTCGAAAACTCGTAGGTTTATTTCACATCAAAATATTGTCGCGGATATATGTTGTCGCCTCTCCTTAAACGAAATTAAAGCGTAGAACTTAAATTGTTAAGTTATGTATCTTTAGTAACCAAATTAATATAAAGTTGGAGTTAAGGAGACCAGACCACGTACCGTAACTACTTCTTAATATACTTTGTTGCAAAAAAGGGGCATTGGTGTTGAACATTTGTATAAAACTAAGCAGTGGAACTGTAAACAGAATTAACAATTGTACTACAGAAAATTTAATATCTAACATCTTACGGGCTCCTTGGCTTATTTTTTTCTAGTTGGTTGAATTAGAAATTGAAAAACAGACACATTTGAGTCGAACTACCTATCCTTGGACGGCAGCACCCTTACGCTGGAAACCATGTTAACCAACATGCCGATGCCAACTTTAGAAATTTTAAATATCAAAAACTCCTTTGCCTGTATGCCTAAACCTTTTTTTCTTAACAATTCAGTTAGTTAGCAATAGTTTTAGAATTACCAATTCCAATTTCATTCAACGTGGCAAAAACGCAATGAAATAATGATGATATTTTTTTTAATGAAGCTAAGAATAAAGTGGAAACTTTTATAGTACGTCACTCATCAAAATTCAATTTTATTGGAACTGAAAATGCTTTTTTCATTCATTAAATGGTGAAAATTTGGATTCATACAAATTTTTAGAAAGTATGCCTACCGTTTAAAAACTTATTAATTTATTAACTACATTATTATTTTATTTACTTCAATAACTTATTTTATACTAGGGAATAAACTCGTCCTATTAATTAATTAAATAAATAATTAGGAATTGTTTATATGCATTTGGAAGTCATAGTTAGCTTTTACTTACTTATAAACCCGTGAGTTCTTGTAAGACATGATTTTCAGATATTCTTTGATGTCAAATGTTACTCACAATTGCCTAATTGTGAATTAAACATTAAGTAATTAACGTGCATTCAGTGCTCACGAGCACTTAAACACATTTTTATTTAAGCCCTGATTTTCAAAAAAAAAATTAAACTGATTTTAGTTTTTTTTTTTAAATTGGTAATTAACTAATTGGAATCACTATTCGAGATTTAAAAATTGAGATACATCTATACGGGCAATGGTCTTCAGCAGTTTTGCAAAATAATTTTGTAAATTTTTTTTTTAAATTTAAGACTAAGACACGAACCCGCCATGTTCGAGTTCATAAGAATCAAGTTTATTACCGCTGCGCCACAGCCCCTCTTGTCGTAAACTATCGGAAAAATGTTATTGAAGTTGATGCCTGACGACATACCAACCACCAACTGTGTTTTATTTATAGTAATTCACGTGATTTTAATTAACTAGATTTAATTAAGTAACGTACCAAGCAGCAGAATATTTTATTTGTGATGCAAAGAATAATTCTATTTTTCATCAAATTTCTCCTGGGGGAGAACAACAAATGTAAGCACGCAGCTATAGACAAATTCTACGTTAAAACTAATTAACCACAATTTGTCAAAATAAATTGAATTGGAAAATTCGATCCATTTAAATTAGTAAATTTAGAATTTGATTCCTTTTTGTTTGAGTATTTCCCACTATTTTTAGTATCTACGACATAAAAATTTAACGATTTGACATTTAAATTTGAAACAAACATTTATTTATTGAACTTCTATTCGTATAAATAGTTGTGCCATTTTTGCGCGCCAACAGTCTCCCATTTGTGAAAAATCATATTGCTATCTTGTGCCGATATTATCTAGTTCCTTCAACAAATACTTTTCAAAAAATTTTCTCCAACTTTGCTCCGCTTGCCTGACCTATAGATCTGCTCAACGCCGTTCCCTATTACATATCAATTGTACTGCAAGAAAATGTTCAATTACATAATATTGAACTGCGCCACCGTAGCCTTCTGCGCTTGAATGGGGTCTCTGGGTGCACCACAGGGTCGGGGGCGGAGATCATCACCCTAGTTGGTGCCTGCATTTGCTTTGGGGCTACCTACCTGCAAGGGGAAACATGCGTGCCTTTCATAAATGCAGTTAAGGATGGAGAGTTTTATACGTGCCCACCAGCTTCGTCGGTTCAGTTGATCGAAAATGTTCTCACTTGTGTCTTGCGTCCGGGTATAGATTGACGGATATTACTTCTATTAGCTGAAATTAAGAAACCGACAAAATAAGTTGATTTGCAAAACATGATTAAAATGCTGGTAAAGTAAAACTTAGAACTATGTAAGGGTGGCAGGGCTATATCATGTTTCCTAAGTCAATGGGTCGACCTAAACTCAATCTGAAGCCAATTTTTTGTGGTCTGCCGCCTCAATCTGACAAGTGATATTGACACATTCAGCAGATTGTCCATCTCGCTCGATACCCCACGAATGCAAACTAAACACAATAAAAATAATTGACTACTTAATAAAACTATTGTGTCGACACCATTACACTAACGTTGACTTACTGGAAGTTATTACCCGTCCTTCTCTGACACTGCTTCCGTTCAGTACACTTGGGTTTTCCTATGGATACTCCCGGCGCCTTTTACTGCCGTTGCTGCTTTTTAGTGTAGCAATGTACGAGGATCGAGGAACTTTGTACGAGCCTTTTCGCTTCTCTGTCAATAGGTCAACCCAAGACGCCAGGGACTCAACTGAAATAAATCAGAATTGACGTTAAGAACAATAGTAATTTTTTGGCATTTAGCCAATTTTAGTTAAAATTAGTGAGAAGTACTTACCGAAATTGTTGCTTCGTCTTTCAGGCACTGACTCGGTTCTTTTCTTTTTATTTCCACCATAGATAGCTTAACAATGAGTTAAGTTAAATATTGTGAGTACTAAAATATGGGTCGACCCAATCACGGCAATTATGTATTTAATCATCTGTTCATTTTACATGCATTTAACTTTGTTTTGAAATCAATTAAAAAATTCCATTCCCGCCACGCATCAACAACTTGATGCTAATCCCTTCTACACCAAAAGGCAGTTACTGCCGCCACTTGTTGTGGCAGTTTTTCTGCGTCTTCGTTTTAAAACCTGCGGAAATTGGAAATTGCCTGGTGTGTTCCAGCAACTCACAACAAGCATCAAGTTATGACAACTCGCATCAGCAGCAAAAGTTGTTGAAGCGTGTTTGGTGTGAAAGCGCCTTAACACATATTTTATCATTTGCCATCATTTTTTTGTTATACATTTTGGTTACGAAAAAGAATCGCGAGCTTTTTTTTTAATTCTACTACATAGTGCGCTACAGTAATGACTAAAGTATGTTATTTTGGTGCATCGTGTCAAAATGCATTGTGCTTAAACATAACAAGCTAACAAAATTAAGGTTTTTTTTTAATTTGAGTTATGTTAACTTATCATTATTGGATTGGCTAGAATGTATTCAATTAAAATTATAATAACTCGAGTAAAGAGAGGGTTTCTTGCGAATTCTCTACCACACTCTTTACTCTACAGTGAGGGGCATCAAAAATGCTGTCAAGTTTTACAAGAGAAAGAGGACGCTCACTTTCTGGAGGGAACGAGCGCGGCAACCAACTCACCCGCCCAAAAACTGAACTGTCAATGTCAGCTGTGTTTACAAATCTTTTTGCCAATTACAACTTCTTAATTAATTTCAATTAATTAATTTTGCTCTCTTCCGATTTTAATAACTTTACTAACTTCTTAAATTTAAAAAAAAATTTCTTAAATTCTTAACATTAATTAAGTTTGTCCAAGCAGTAAATCAATAGCATTAAGGTAACTGCACTCTTAAATTCCAATTTATTTCAACTTAATATCAAAATTAACCCAAAGCCACTTATATCAGCTGTTCAAAGTGTCCTCTACTTTCGCCTAAACACAAATACAATCGGTCATGATATGCTTTTCGTAATTTTTGTAAATATATGGGTGCCACTTCATTTTGAAAGTAGGCGTCGACTCTCAATTGTAAGTCTTGAGGCGTTGTCGCCACAGGCGGCATAAAAACACAGGGCCTCATATTGGCCCAAATGGAATAGTCCAGGGGTGCTACATCCGGACTGCGGGCCGGCCATGCAATTGGCCCTGACCTACCGATCCAGCGTCCAGGAAATATCGAGTTAAGCCAGCGAGGGGCGATTTGTGAAAAGTGCGCAGGCGCAACGTCTTGTTTGTAATAAAGATCGTTCCTTCGTAGGCCTTGTCGCCACGCAGAATCCAAGATAGTTTGATAGAAGCCTCATCAGCAAAAATGATTCCGCGGATAAAACGATTGTTTGGAGTAGCTTCAATTAAATCAATCATTGTTTCGCAGAACTTATTACGCTTTTCGAGATCACCGTGTTTAAATTCTTGGTGTCTCTGGTGTTTGTAGGGATGAAATCGGTGCTCCTTTAGAACTTTCCGGACGGATCTTGGTGAAATGCTCAACTCTCTTCTGATTCCTCTCGTGGTAGTGTGGTGGTTTAATTGAAATTGCTGCCAAAATGTTAGACGCCATTACTTCTCCAGTAGCAGGCTTCGGTTTAATTTGAGGCTTGTTTACAAAGGAGCCAGTTTCATCAAAACAATTAACATTCCGCCTGACATCTTCACCTTTGAGCATAGGGTGGGTATGCAAAATAGGCAAAGATTTGTACAGATCACGAATACCAATCAGCTTCGTGCCACGGTTTTTGTAGAAAAGCTTGACAATCGGTTGTTTCTGTTCAATCGTGTACTGCTCCATTTCGCTAAAATTTAAAATTAGATAATTAGATAATTACAAGACTTGAGTAACCTCAGTTCTTACCTGAACAGCTGACTGATTGGACAAAAGTAATTAATGATTGTTAATTAGAAGATCCGTAACATTATTAAATTTTGAGCCAGAATTGATAAATTGAAGCTAATTAAGAATTAACCAACTCGTGATTGACAGTTCAGTTTTTGGGCGGGTAAGTCGGTTGCCGCGCTCTTTGCCTCCAAAAAGTGAGCGTCCTCTTTCTCTGATGAAAGTTGAGCGCTTTTCTGATGCCCCTCACGGTAGTTAAACCCTACAGTGTGTATGATAGCAAAATAAAACTAAAAACTGAGACCAAAACTAATTTGTTGGAATACTATTAATATCACCTCCTTCAAAGCACAAAAAATACAAACAACACACATCGACACGTATAGCAAACCCGTTGATATCACGGAACTGTCTTTTGTTGACAAAGCTTGCAGTTGAGCAAACTCATTTACTCTTTCTTTACTGTTTTCTGCAGATTCTAAGTGAGATAATATCCCAGAGTGTATTACCGACCGAAAGCGGACCAATATCAAATCAAATCTGTCAAATGCCATTGGTGATAATGACCAAATTCGAGACCGTTTAAAAAAAGGGTTTTTTCCATAATATGGTTCCTTTTTTGTCGTGTAGTTTTTGAGTTTGTCAACAATATTGAGTAGTTCGAAAGTATCCCCAACGTATATTGCGCGGTAGCACTTTGCCAGTTCTGCAACATAGTCAAACTTATAATCCACTGTAAAGTTGATCAATTGCAGTATTTCACGCACAAGCGTTGTAGTTCCATGTGAGAAATTTAAAGCTTTATCAGCTGTAACAATATTGTTGAGATTGGACAAAAATGTGTTGTAGTGATGCACCTCACGCAGAAAGCTTTCCTTTGTATTCATATTCTCAAAATTAGCATTTCTAAAAAGTAAATATAATGGAATCCTATTTGAGGGTCTTTTTACAAAAGGTACAATAATTTTGTAGTTTTTTGTGATAGCGTCATGTATGTTTTCAAGCTGAGATTCAGGTACTCCCATTGTCATATCTGCTGTTACCAAACCACGATAAGAGTTGCTCAGTACGACTGTCATGACTATGACACATCCAAACACAATTCTGAAATAAAGTTTTGTACTCAAAGTTAGCGGAATATTACAAGCTTGCTCTAAAACAATTCGAGTTACGATGAGGCAGCTCGGGCGCTCGGTAACTTTTGACGAAAAATTCAAAACTAAAATTGCACAAGCAAATGAAACAACTATGGACAACCAGATTTGCCAACTGAATGGTTTTACAAACTCTACAAATGACAAGTACGTGTAACGACCGTCACATGTTATAAAGTTATCCCCCACCTCTTCCACAACAAAACGATAAGCTCCTTGATCTTGGCAAGCCCAAACATAATGATTTACTGTTCTGAAAATATCACCAGGACATGCAATGATATAGTTGTGTTTGAGCATGTACCTAGACCATGTTTCCATTGGGTACAACACCGTCGAGTTGTTTATGCTTCTTGTGACAATTTCCAAGGTCTTTTTGCTAGCAGACAGGTACTTTTCAACATCAACATAACTATGACTAGGGTAAACGGCAAAGTACCATTGAAGTGGACATGAGTTTCTAATAATGGTGTTCAACAAATCGTTCACGGGTTTCCTCAAACTAACAATTGTATTATTTTGGTGATGATCCCATTCCAATTCCTTATAAGCAATACAAGGTGAAGGAAATATTATTTGCAAATTATGTGCATCAGGGTCGTAAAACAAAATAGGAAAATTAAACGTTGACTCTAAATGCATATTTGAAGTTGTAGTATAATTGCCCAACACTACAACGTGTGTAAATTTAGTGTAGCATTGATTAGTTATTATATGCTGTACATGTTTACATTGAAACATCAAATATAAATAAAAACGATATATACTCGTCACAATTTCAAAAGCATTTTCACCCGAAATTAAAACAAATTGACAAAGTTGCTTGCGGTAGATGAAAAATGTATTTAATTCATTCATTTTCACCTCAAAGATATCCCTGGTGTAACGATTTGAAGAACTCGGATAGGCATAATGTACAGATGGAACATTGTTCTGTATATTGAAATTTCTATCAAAATTAGCAGCAAAATTCAATATATAGCATTCTGAGTATTCATGGAGTAAGATGTTCTGAATACTCAATCCTCCGACAATAATAGAAACCTCAAAAATAATAAATGTAAATACTGAAATCATTTTAAGTTTCTTTTTGTAAAATGTTACTTAGATTATGTAAAATGTTATATTATTATGTTTTAGTTTACACGGTTTTGGTTTGCTAAGAAGGTGTGTAACAAGAAGTGGTTACTGCTACTAGCATTAAAAGAAAAAAATAAAGGTAGTGTATAATTTGTGTGAAACTGATATTATACAACACTTAAGAACGCGTGTGCACAATTATCCATCAAGACATATAAGACATATTATAAGGAACAACGACATGTTTATTTCAAACTCTATATTTAAATATTTTTTTGTATCAAATTTAAGCAAAATTAGATGTTGGCAAGTTTTAATACAATTCATGTTCAGTTGCAAACTGTATAACTTTGGAAGTCCAAGCATGGCTACAAATGCTTATATAACATTACATTATATAAGCGAAGTTGGTTGGCGACGGTCGTGAGGCGCTAGGCAAACACAAAACCAACTTTTTCTGTTGATTGGCTGGCCCTGTGGCCTAATAGTGAAAACCGTTGACATAAATTCGAGCGTCAAAGTCGCAGGTTCAAATCCTACTCGACCAAATTCAATTTTTAAAAACTTTTTTCACAATAAACTTTTTGTAATGGATGAAGAACTTTGTTCTAATGATTCAGTAAATTCCCTATTTGTGATTTCAATTACTTCGTTACGATAAACAATTAACAATAATTAACTTTTAGAAGTTGATTTTACAAGTAAATAGAGGTATTTACGTACGCTGAAGCTAACTATGACCTCGAAATTTCTAAAAATAGACTTCTTATTCTCAAGTTTTACTTGAGGATGCACCTACCGAGATTTGCGGTTAATTCAATTCAATTAAAATTTATTTGATTTAAGGCTCACCCATATCAACATGTACATGCTCTTTCAATAATATGTAAAAATAGATTAATTAACCTAATTAAAATACAATTGGATTAGTCAAAATTGTTAATAATGGTCGGACTTAGGATTAAAATACAAAATTTCTAGAAGTAAGGATTTAAGTTTAATCTTCATTTGCTTCGTCCGCAATCTCAAGATATTCCTATTGGTACAGTCCCATCACCTGGTTGAGGAAGACATGGAGTTTGCTGTATGTGGAGTTGTCAACCAGGAAATTTTTCAGAGAGTCGACGAAAAGTCCAATGGCAAACATATATTGAGTCTGTGCGTGGCATCCCACGTGTGAGTCGTACTCCTTCTCTGGTAATAATAATAATAGCAGTTAACTCAATGACACTTCATTAACTTTAACTATATTTCGATCTCCCCGTAATAGACAAGGACGTAAACGATTGACTATGCTGACCAGTAAACCAAAGTTGAACTCTATACCCATTTAGTTTATTGTTGACCCATATAAGCAATCACCTGTCAACATTAGTCTCCATACATAAACCCTCTTGTAAATGCACATTTTACACGTACAGAAAAACCAATTGGCCATAGTATTTCTCTGCAAGGCCCATTGTCCATATTCGATGGCCGTAAGCTTTCCGTGTTGACAATGACCTCAAGAACCAGAGGGTCTACATCTTGTATTTCTGTATTTCTACATCCCAAATGGCAGCGTAAACGTTTATAATTGACCTACGTGATAACTTCAATATCTTTGTGATGACAAAGGGCAGGGGTGACGTTCATCCAGAGTGACCGGGCCATAACAAATTATTCTTTAAAGTAAGACTTTATATAATGACAAATCTAAGAAAACTAAAATTGCTTTTCTAATTTTATACTTTGGAACCAAGCTTTAAGCGAACAGGGCCTGGCTTATGCCACTTTACTATTGTTTGTAGAATTGACAATTGTCAATTTTAGTTAAAACACCATCTAACGGCATTTTCCCAAACCCTATTTCTAAAAAAGCTCTAGTGTCGACAGAAAACGTTTTGTAGCAGAAAGCTCTTTGCCTCCCTCCTCGAAACTTCTGACTTAACTCACAGGCCATGACCACCCTCCCCACTCACTAGCACAAGCAGAAGCATCTTGACAAGGACGTAGGGGATTGTCAAATAGCATTAAAAATACCTTGTACAAAGTTTTTTGTTGCGGGTGATCGGTTATTGGAACCCCCGTTCTAAGGCTTGCTAGTAGAGAGAGCTCTTGACCACTAGGCCAATTTGGCCGCCTCTTAAGGCATAAACAATTGTTTAAAATTTAAAAATCATTGAGTTTAGTTGAGTTGAGTTTAAAATCATTTAGTGATGTTTTTAGAATGAGGAATTATGTTTCATGTGCCGTGAAGCATGCACAACAAAGCTCAACTTAAAGAAGGTGGTGTAAGTATATTAATGATGGCAACGGTAGGAAACACTATTTGCCAAGTGTGGTATTCAAGAAAGATTCTGCCCATTCCACAGCGTAGGTGCCATTGTAGTTGTGTATAAATAAGATGGTTAATAAAAATTTGTAGGGAATTTGTAGTTACGTTCATGACAATCTAAGGTAGAGTGCACAACGTAGAGTGCAAACGCAGAGTGCAAACTTAGAGCTCGGAATTAGATTACTAATTGATTTTAAAGTTAGTGGTGGTAGCCTAGTGGTTAGAACTTCAGTCTCTCTTCACTAGCCATTATGAGAACGGGGGTTCAAATCCCCCGATCAGCCACAAAAAATGCTTTTCTGTTGGATTTCCCCTTAATGGAATTGCCTTGCCTCTGACCTTGTGTATGCCCGCATCTCCGTGGACTAGCCGTACGCAGAGAAAGGATATGGAAACTACCTGATAAGGTTTCCCAACAGTGTTAAGGTAATCCTAAAAACTGCCCTCATTTGCAAAGAGTCACCTGTGGATATCAGGCGAAAGCTACGGCCGTGCCTCATGTCAGGTTGGTGTCCTCGGAAAAACAGCGGAATGTTCCGGATAGTCTGTTGTTCCTGCTGGATGACATCTATGCTAATGAGCTCTTAATCCTTTTCACATCCTTACCATTCCTTTCATGCTGACCATCCGCTCTGCAGGAATGTCAAACAGTCAAATTACTAATTGATTTTACTTCCTTCTAATTAATTTTTGATTCTAACTAAGTTAACATTATTTATTAACCTAGTTGTAAGTTAGATTGTGTTTCAGACATTAGAGTTATGTTATAGTATATTGGATTATATTAAAATAATTAAATCATCCAGGTTTTCGTAAATCGTAATTGATACTTGTTTAACATCAGGAGGATTTGTGTGAAAATTCTATTTGAAAATCATGGTGTATCACAACTAATTTAATTTTGTAAAAGTAACATGGGTAGTTTGTATTTCATACCTTATACAAATGTAATTACTTAATTTAAATGGTAATATAACTTTCTTCTAAAAAAATATTCGGATCATAATCAATACATTTTGAGAATAATTTTTTTAAATAAATTAATGATTCCGATCAGCATCATTATTTTATGGTTCAATTTAATAATATTCAATTTATGTTCTAAATAAATAAGAAATAAACATTTCTTCAACATTTCTTTAAGGTATACTTTTTCAAGCTGTACAATAATACTTGCGTTTACTCAAATAAATTAATATCTTACACAGTACTAAATAAGGGTTTCTTGTTCAACTGGTTGGATACGACGGTTCAAGGTACACTTTAAAAGTTCAAAGTTACAATCCTACACTAGACAGCCGGTTTAAGCCAAGAAGGGTAGATGTTGGTGGGTCTGTTTAGCAAAAAGTAAATTAAATATTTTAATTTCTACATATAAAACATAACTTATTAAATAAAAGGCTAGGTTTTAAAAAGTTCACTTATTTACTTCACTCACTCTACAATTTTTCCAAATTTTTAATTTAAAACATTGTACCCTCAATCCTCGAGTCCAATCCTGTCAACTACATGGGTGTCTTCTTATAACAACATTACAAGTGCAAACCGGCTTTTTGTACTTGGTTTCTTTCAAATTTTCATCACGTAGTGGTACTGCACACACGTATGGCATTTGCTTTACAAATACGTACTTGCGGCCGAATGATTTAATCGAGCTAAGGCAAGTTTCGATACAGGGCCTTGCGTAGGCAACTGTAAAATTACTCGGCAGAACTGGAAAATCCGTTTTCATTGCTGTTGTTGCGTTTTTCTACAAAAAAAGTTCCTAAATTAGCAAAATGTTTGCAACATTTGCAATACAAACTTATACTATTTTCTAATACTGCATTACAGTATTATGCATTACTTTAACGTCTATCAATTGTATATGGAGCATCATATTTACCGCACTGCTGGCTATGAAACACTATGAAAAACTAGTTTTTTGACACAATCTATTTGCACTAACATCTGGCGAGAACATAGCTTCTATTTGTTTGCAGACCGTTTTATTTAAACAATTGTAGTCATCCAAGACTAAATGTGCACATGCGCATGTTGTCTTTTGCTTAGTTCCAACTATCATATTTTTTGCATCACGCACAGGAATTGTACATGTGTACGGAGTCGACTTTGCGAATACAAAGCCGTTTGTAAAAAAAAGAACTTATTCGCCTTGTCACAGACGGTTTTACACGCCGGCAAGGATTTAGAGTCTCCTGGTTTTACGCAGGTGGGTCCAGTAGAAACAGGTGCGGCAGACACGTCCAATCCTTTAGAGCCGTTTCTCTATATTGCGTACAGTAATGTTAACATACAAACATATGTAAAGCATATATGTATGTATGCAACATACATATATGTGTTTAAGTGCCACTCCCTTAATTTTGACCATTAGTCATATTACAAATGCATACCTTTAAAATTGTAGTATAAAAAGCACAAAATCCTGGTTTTCCTTCTTGAAGGGTATAACACTCTCCTGAATACTAATTTTTTTTTATTTGGATAAAAGCACAGTCATCCACTTTTATATGCAATTTCACACATCCTTCTTGACCCTATTAATATATTGTCACGATCACGACGTCAATGACCTCAAGGACGCCGTGCCGCGACGACAGTAGGTTATTTAGCCCGTAGGCA
>JAQFYP010001363.1:0-15859 GCA_034694865.1 Bilobella braunerae
CATTATGATAAAGCTGTTTATAATAATTGAATTAAGCTTGAATACAGTTCATTTTTTTTATATTTTACTTATTCTTCTTAATTTCATCATTTTCTTTTATGTTGAGTGGTCAGTGCCGACATCGGGTTAAAAGGAATTTTGGAGAAAGTTAGAAGTTCTTTTAATCTCACGCGGGTCTGCTTCCTCTGCTTCTTTCTTGTTTACTCTTTTTAAAAGATCATTTTCCCTCCACTTTCTCCGCGTCAGCACAAGGAGAAAGCATCATTATCCGCATCTCCTCTTCCCATTCCGACAATTTAACTTATTAAAAACTTGATTAATTAAAGTTTTTTCTTCTTTAGAGTTAAATTAATTAGTTTTATAATTACAAATTAAAATACAATTAACAACTACCCACCCACCCCCGCTATCTTACAGGCGGTAAAACAGAGGTCAGAGGAGAAAGTTTGAGAAGTACAAAATAAAGCTGTAAAGTGAAAGTAAAGATTTCCATCGGAAAGCTCCTTTTTTTCGCTTGTTTTGCCTAACATTATCCTTGCATTTTGGTTGCTGGAAGATTTCCAATCGTATTAAATGATCTCATCTCGCGTCGTTTTCCCTTGAAACGAAGATTTTTGGAGAGATGCGAGATGGATATCTTGTGGTGGTGGTGGTGCGCAGCCTTGGAAGTGGTTACAGATATAGTCTTAAGTAACTTGTCGTGATCTCCTCCTTTGGTAAGAAGATATCCAAAGGGGCCTCAGCACAAATCGATTCTTTCCTCTCCTTCAGAAACCTTCCACAGCCAACCGTGTACGGCCAAAAAGTCCTTTCACGAAAGTCCTTTTACGAAAGTCCTTTTACGAAGTGGATCCTTAGTCTACGGATTGGATCAGGAGCATTTTGTTCGTGTCCTCACCATTTGTCACGAAGGGACCCTAACGAGGAACCTCCTTAAGCCCTCCCTAAGCCTATGCCAATCTCTTCCTTCCTCTCCAATTGAAACACCAATTTCCAAGACAAGGACAAACGACCTTCACCACCTCCTCAAACGATTCCTGTGAGCAGTGCTAGCCCCGTCGCACCACAAGGGAAAGCAGAGCGGAGCCCTCGGAGAAAGTCGTTGGTGGAGTGTTGACAAAGTGAAAATTGGGTTACGGGCAGTGACCTTGGGCTGAAAGGCGCTTGGAGAGACCTGTTCGAACGAAATGCGGCCTAGAGAAAGTGTGGGAACTATTTTGGTGGCTGTCCTCTTCGCAGTGACGCTTGTCACAGCCACCTCCTCAAAATCAAGCAAATATGACAGTGACTTTGAGTTTGAGGATCACGAGGTAATTGAATTCGATTATTTTATGGTATTCAATATTTCATTTCGTCAATTAATTGTGTATAATTTGTGTTTTTTTACTTGTAGGATAAGTTGGCAGGAAAGAAGGATGGCAAAAAGACTTGGATTCTAGATTCCGAAAGTGAGTCGGCATACTTGGGTTACAAAGCAAAGTGTTTTTTTTAAATGTGTAGTGCTAGAATTGCCTGAATTTATTTTAAGTGCTTTTTTTGTACCTAATTTAAAAGGTGACCTCTGCCATGTACTGAAGTGTAAAAAGAAGGAACTGTGCTTACTGGAAGACGAATTTACAGCTGTCTGTGTGAATAAGAAGGATATAAGCCGAAATGGGTGAGTATCGATTTCTGGGGAACGAAAACTTCGAAAAAAGAATTTAAAAAAAAAAGGAATTTTTCTAAAAAGAGTTTGATTTAACAGGGACAAGATTATCACAAGGTCAAGGGTCAGCAAAGGTGACGCTAAGGAGTATGACGGGGATGATGACTTGGACTCGGACTACTACGATGACGATGAATATGACGAAAATCCTCACGACTACTTCCAGGACGAAGAGAAGCCTGGAGAGCGCTTTAGCGCTGACAGGTAGAAATTTTGATCAACCTAAAAATTGTTTCAGAATTGTTTGGTAATTCTGCCGCTTGATTTATTTTGCAGGAAATGCGCCCCGTGCCCCATGATAACGAAACCAGTGGTGTTCCTGTGCGGTTCCGACAATCGAACGTACAGTTCCCCTTGTCGACTCAACTACCACAATTGCGTCCACCGTGGAAATGTCAGCATTAGTTGTCCAGGATTTTGCCCTTGCAAAGGTTTTTAGAGAAATAGTCCAGCGCTTCCAGTTTATGTTTCAATCAATTTGAGGCCTTTGATTGTTGACAGCTTTTCTGCCACCGGTGACGCATGAGGAGAAATTGAAATTGAAGAAGAAGCAATTCGAGGAAAGCTATGATGCCAAGATGAAACCGAGATTCAACAAGAAGTACAATTTCAAAACAGATTTATCAGTGTCTTCAGATGCTGTCGCTGCACCATCCGGGAAGAAGGAGGTGAAAACTTTCAATGGAGTTCCACAGCCAGCGCAACTGTCAACGCTGACGCAGGCGCAAATCAAGAACCAAAAATTTAAGGTAACGCGAAGTAACCTAAATTTTCTTCTAATTTTTTTTCTAACGTTTTTTCAACTGGCAGGATTACTACCAAAAACCCAAGAAAGTATCTTTCGAGAAGACACAGAGTTACAATGATGTCATAAAAGGAAATACAGGTTTGCTAAACACCAGAAAGTTGATCAAGCTTATGAAAATTTCTGAAACAAAGTTCTAAACGTTTAACGAAACAATTGCATTGAAATGTGCTATATTCGGTTCAACCGTATAGAAATTGACATTATTATTGACTTGAATTATTAGAATGTTCTTCTGAATCGTTCGAGTCCATCGGGAACCGGCTATTGGACTGGTTCTCTGTAATTATGTCAGATTCCAATGGTAGGAAAAACAGGTCGAAAGCAGGGCGTTCTGGACAAATTAAAGGTGAATTTTCAAAGTTTTCTTTTCTTTTCTTTTTTGAAAAATTTCCAACAATTAAAGAAATGCTTTTCGATATAGTGACCGAACCAGGGTGTAAGCTTGAGGTAAACTGGATGTTTGACCATTTGAATTCTGACGGTGATACGCTTCTCTCCCAACACGAACTCTTCAACATCAAGAACGATCACAGCGAGAAGTGTATAAAACCGTTCCTGGATCAGTGCGATATTGATGGGTGAGAATTTTCGAAAAATCTGTAACCTTGATTCTGGTAAATTAATCGTTACCCAATTCACACCTTCAGGGACTTGACAATGACTCGCGGTGAATGGTGCAACTGCTTCAAGAAGTCTAACCCTCCCTGTACAGCAATAAAGGAGCAAGTGACTACTGGTCTATTGGGTAAATACAAGTCAATTTAGCAATTCTTGAATTGTGAAGTAGCATTTGAACTGTATTGAATCCAGTTTTAATACGCTTTCCAGGTGGTTACGTCCCACAGTGTGACACCACTGGTTTCTACAAGTCTATCCAATGTCATTCGGGCATCGGCCTCTGCTGGTGCGTCGACAAGCACGGCATTGAATTTCCGAGTACTCGAACCCGAGGGAAACCGAATTGCAGTAAGGGTACAACCTAACCCCAACCTAACATTAACCTAAATAACCTAAACGTATTTTAAAAAAATCTTGTATTATTTTTTAATTCTAGGCTCCTTTTCAGACGGAACTGAGAAAAGTGACAACGGTCCGGACGCTGAGGACGACGAGGACTATGACGAGACACAAGGAAGTGGGAGTGGTCCACTTGAAGAATAGGCTCCTCCCCCTTCCACAGCCGTAACTCACCACGCCAGCTCTCTTAGCCACTTCTGTCCTTTTCAGACTGATTTTGTCAATCAGTATTAGAGTTTAGTGATTGAATACCAGCGGCAGCATTTTAGAATCCATTGCCTCACCGCAGCGCAATATGAAAAAATAGGATATAACTTTAGTTACCTTTAGTACGCTTCAACACGGTTTTCCATAGAATTTCGTCATCTATGACTTTACTCACAGTCCATTGCAATTTTTAATAACAAATTGCCCTAGTGCCATATTTCTAAACTGTTCTTAGCTGAGAAAAAAAGTCCTTAACGAATAGCTTTAGTCAGTGTGATGTCCCAGTAATAATGTGATTAACTCCGAGTAATGATGCATTAACTGACAATCGAGGTTACTGCTAGTTTATCAACATTCCATGTCTTTAGTGCTTATTAATTTGTTCTCAAAACGTAATTATTTATCCTTGTAATAGTTGCTCGAGTCTCAGCATGGCTATAGGCACGCTGCTGCAGCCATTTTCAGACATAACATGATGCTGATGCTAGATCAAAATTAGTTGGTATATTGATTTAATTTAGGATTTCAGGGATGCGCTGACGTGCGTGATCGTCATTTTGTTAAATAAACTTTAATAAGTAACGCAGCGCAGCGGCTCATATTTGGTAAAAGTTTGTGTTCTGAAACAAGGTTCCATGCTTACTAGGAATTCTATCAAAGCTAATTAAAGTACTGCTGGAAAATTCTTAGGGGCTTATAGAACTTCGGGAAAAACGCTGAATCGTTAGCCATGATCTTATCTTATTCCAAGATTACACGAATCAAAATCAGTGTAATTCCTTTCTGGGAATTTATTTTTCATGGAGATCATTTTTCAGCCTTGAGCTACTTTTAATAATTTAATTTAATTTTGAGACACATACATTTAAATCAAGGTAAAAGTCTTAAATAATTAGGAGACAGACAAAAACGTTTTTCACTTTCACTTCAAAATGCGTTCCTTTTGTACAAGAATCTCACTTTTCTGTCTTTCGCTTCACCATTTTAAATCATTCCCTTACTCCAAGCTCAATTTTTAAAAATGCCACGGACAGCGATCCATTTTGAATTTGTTCGTTTGAGAGATCAATTTCCAACCGTACAGCTTTAGTAACCATCAAATACGTCAATGGGAGGAGTCATTATAGATAGGTGGTAACTGGCAGCAGCGTCCTTTCCATGGACCAATAGGAATGACTCGATTGTGTTTAGAGCAACCACTCTTTAGAATTTGAAGTTTTCTAATTTACCTTAGGCTTAAGTCTTAAATCCGTTTTGTTATCTTAATTTTAATTAGTCTTAAACTTCTAAAATGAGTTTTCTGTTTGAGAGACGGGGGCGGGGCATGTGGAACTTCTATACGACAATTCCAACGGACTTGAGTTCTGAAAAGACTTCTGTAAAGAATGCTGGTTCGGCATTAATTCGAAGCATATCCCGAGACATGGCGTTGACAATGTGGAGACATCTAAAAAAAATAGCAGAAAAAGGTCAAATTTCAGAGTCAACTAGGTCAAAGGTCAAAGTGCTCTTC
Organism: Bilobella braunerae; assembly: GCA_034694865.1. NCBI lineage: Eukaryota > Metazoa > Arthropoda > Collembola > Poduromorpha > Neanuridae > Bilobella > Bilobella braunerae. The sequence goes on from JAQFYP010001363.1 coordinate 5,251, forward strand.
AGTAACTTACCGGTCCCAAAATTTGTCGCGATTGTCGTCAACGAGGAATGGCTTGAGAGGGTATGAGATTTCGTTTCCCATGTAGGAGTAGGAGAGGTAGAGACAGGTCAGAACGTAGCCGTGTAAGTCACGCTCGCTCTCCAGCGATTCCCAGAAAGACCTGGAAGGGGAGGGGCTGGAATCTTTTGTGGCATCTCCAGCCTCAGTCGTCCCTTCCTTCCCGTTGTTGTTTCCATTGAGTGACGGATGAGAGCCAGCGTTTCCGTCGCCAATGACACAACTGTCGCCTTGAAAAAATTGAGATCGGCGACTCGTCGTGGTGGTGGTAGTGGCGGAACGGCGTAGCGGCGGCGGTGGGCCGTACCAAGCACCCTCCCGAATGAGTAAGTAGACAAAAACAATGTTGGCTGGATTTATGAAGCCGACGTCCTACAACAGACAAAAAATGATCGTCGTGACCTTTGACCCAATTTTTCAATTTAAAAAAAAAAAAATGACACCACAACTCTACCTGCCAGCCTTGTAGAAGAAGACTCCGGTCAACCGTTCGGAGCCACAAAATAGCATCGGCGGGTTGAAAATCTTTAAGTTTCCGACATTTGCGGCTTAGGAAGACTCCTAAACATTTGAGGAGCTCAGAAGTTGAAGCTTGAATTACCGTGCGTCGCCCGATTAATGGACCTGCGTAGATAGATACGTTTAAGATGCGTTGTTACAAGAGTTGATTTTGACACTTTAAATTGAATTTTACCTGACGTAAGAATCGCTTTCGGAGCGAATTTCTGATTTTCTGACTTCTGCATCTGTGGAGGTCGCACGAGGTCAAGCCCTAATTAATAGTTTTAAAAAATAATGTTTTAGCGTTGAATTAAAAACAAAACAATCTTCAATACTTGCTCTTTAAGTCAACAATTCTTGGAATTTCTTGTCATAAAATTCTTGTATAGTATAGCTCTGTGTTTACTTCTTTGGAGCAACTCCAATTACTTCCTTTTTACAGCAAATATTGAATACAAATTGGCAAAACGATTATTTAGAAAAGAATGACGCAATTAGCTCAAGGGTCACTCAAATTTCATTATTAAAAAAATTAGCTAAAGTTTTAAGCTAATTAAAATTAAAGCCAATTCTACGCTTCAAACAAGAATCTTAAACACGCTTACCTCTGTGCGAGAGCACGGGTGGCTGAGTTTTGGAGTTATTATTAACATTTTTACAATTGTTATTCTGATTGTTTGTTAGTGCTAGATTGTTGTTGATGTTGTTTTGATTGTTGAGAAATGGCTGGATGGTGTCAAGTGGTATTCGATTGTTATTCATGAGGCTGTGATGATTGGCTGAATTGGCCATTGACGAATTCAGGAGCTTTCCCTTGGTGACCCTTTTCCAGGAGAGAGCGTTCAGAAAGGACGAGTGCTTTCTAAAGGGCTGACCGCCATTGTTGTTGTTTAATTGGGTCTTGAGGAGGAGGTCGGGCTGATTATTGGCTTCCGAAATTCCTTTGGGTGAGAAACTGAGGACTGTGCCCATGGTGAATGACCTCTGACCTTGTCAACGGGACAGGGTCAGCCTAACAGTGTCAAAAGAGGAGGCAACGACAGCCGTCCAGAAGGGGAGAAAGGAATGAATGGCTTGCTTCATTACTTTCTCCCAACTTTCTCGGCCCTAGACAAAATGGCGAAAGGGCGAGGAGAGCTAAAGGGGAACGCTTTATTGATCGCTGCTGCTTTCTAAGGAGAAGAAAGTAGCTTTCCCTTTCAAGAAAAAACAGGGACAGGACACGCGTGTCAGAGAAAGTAAGTCTACCGTGCCAGATTCTACTACTTTCTCTTCGCATCGCTCCTGTTTTCAAAGTTTTTGTCCAATCAGCGTATCCACTTTCACTTTTCTGTTCTAAGCTCCAGCCTCCTCTAAATTCAAAGGAATGGAATCCCTGCCAAGTTTTGTGGGCTTCTATTTCTGAGTAGCTCAAATCTCCGCCTGAATTTCCTGACATTTTCCCTGGAATATTTGATGAGGGAGACGTCATGTTCCAGTTACAAATTTGACAAGCTCACACTCCGCCTACTCCTTCTTTGAGGAATGAAATTACTGAGAGGCTGGGACGAAAAGATAATCGAATCAATGTTAATGCCACGAGAAGCTATAATAGTGCATTAAGTATATGGAGATGAAGAAACACGGGTTCCATATTTAGAAAAAGATTTATTGAATGCGAGGAAACCTTTTAAGAACTTTAATATTAACAATTGAGTTAAAAATTATTGTTCCTTCATTTCCCTCAACCTCCGGACTGCGGATCGAACTGAGGCTGCGGCGGTTGTGGAGTATACCCAAGCACCTCCTGAAATTATAAGTCGTTGTTAACACCAGACTAGACACACTACTTTAAATCGCTTTGGCTTTATAAATCGACGGAATCTTAAGAAACGTACCGGCAACAGTTCGTTTACACCGTTTGCAATTCCAGATACCGACGCATGTACGTTTCATGGCATCCTAAATAAAAAAAAACGCATAAAGATCTCCACAGATGTATAAGTAAAAAAAGGTATCCAGAATTCATTGAATATAGCTTTGATTTCTAACCTTTCCACAGAATGTGCAGGTGTATTTGGCGTGTTGGGTGATTTCCATCTTCTTCACCATTTTCCGGAGGGATGCTCCATACCGAGTACCATACTTTCCTACGATTCCCACTTTCTTGGTTCGCTTAGCCTGAAAGTATTTTGATTTATTAATTATTTTTAAATTAGTCCAATTTTTTCAATAATCTCTAGTACTCGGCTTCGGCTTGTCAGCTTGACTTAGGATGGGGTGGTAACTGGTAAGGTGGTATTATTCGACGTTTTCTAAATTACCAAATTAGATAAACATGTCTTCAATCATCGTTTAATATTGGATAAGGAGGGCAAGTAGGAAAAGATGCAGCGAAGGGATGAGTTTGACAAATTACCGATTCACGGACAAATCGGCAAACGAATCGAACGGGGTCATGATCGGTTTTCCTTTAATTGTACCATACCGCCGCGAACACCGATTATATAATAATTGATATGTTACTTACCATGATAGGGAGTTAATTGGTAATTAACGATTGATCTAAATGACACGGCTCTTCCACGGTAAGGAAACACGGGATATCAGTCTGCACTGCTGTTGCGGAAGGTGGCGTGCTGTCTTTTCACTTTGCCACTCAACTCACAACGGTTTGGGTAAGAGACACACACTTCTAAGCTCGTCATTCCTGGACATCAGCATTTAAAATGCGAGTAATCGCAATTGCATCGCAACTTTATCTGCTGAGTATTAGCAATTTATAAACGTGAATAATTAGTTCTGAAATTTTCTAGACTATTTTTTGTAAATTCTAAAACGTATTTCCAATCTGTTTTCAAAATGATTAAGTTATTGGAACTAAACCAAGATCAAATGCAAGAGCAATCTCTGCCCAGCTGTGGTATGCTGAGTGAAATAATATTTAGAGAAACTCTATAGTCTAATACACTGACATGGGACTCAGTGATCGTCATTTGTTGAATCACTTATGACTTAATTAAAAAGTATAAAGAAAATTATAAAAAAAAAATAATACTGCAAACATATTTTTTCAGGAAAAGTTAATTAAAGTTAATTTACTTAAGCAATTAAGAATGTAATGTAGCTGTTTATATTTTAATTTAGCATTGCATGATGCCGATACGAGAGGCTGCAAGTTCTGCGCTTGCGCCTCCATAAGGTGAGTGGGAATTGCCCGGCAGCTTTTCCCCCCGAGACAATTCAGTTGACATTGACCGGTTGACAGGTGAAGAGGCTCTTAATTAATTGACCGGAAGGATCTCATTAACTAATTAACTGAAGTACCCGTGCCCTCATCACTTAAATACTACTTAACCAGACATGGCGTCCCTTACTCAAGTAAGTACACCACGTCTTGTTGTAAGAACCATCAAGGGTCCAAAACAAACACAAAAAAAACTAAATAAAAACAGGTGACCGCTGCCTGTCGTGACTGAATGAGTCCCTCCCTGGTCCCTGACTCCTTCAACGATCAGTATCTAATAGTTTGTCTAATTTTATTTGATAATTTGAAGCAGTTCGAAGAATCTGCCGAGAAGGTAAAGAATCTCAAGGAAAAGCCGACTGACAACGAATTGCTTGAATTGTACGGACTTTACAAGCAGGCTACAGTAGGAGATGTCGATACTGGTAAGAAACACTACAGGACTAGACGATAGAGTTCACACTAGAGGCAATTGAATTTGATTGTCATTGAGCGCGCATGGCGCTAGATAGTTTTTATCATTAATGAAATACACACCCGCACACCACACCATGATGGTGGAGACCGGACCGGATTGCGTTTAGATAAACAAATTCGCTAATTAAGAAAAATAACTCTAAACGGAACAAGAAGCGTTTTAGAAACAATGAATTGATAGCTACAAGCTACCGAATACCGATACGTTTTAAAATCTTAGTTCTTCCTCACTACAAGGATAAGTGAACTATGAGTTCTCAAACCACTCAAAGATTAGTCTTCTAACTGAACATTGAACTATGAGATTATGAATTATTTAAAATAAATGCATTAGTCAATTCTTTTTACGGAGGTTTACTTTATGGGTGTTGTAAGTTGGTAAGCTGGTGAGTCGTGGAGTGATCGATGAAATGGAACAAGCGGCGCCTGATTTTAATTGATCTTTTAGGCAATTTTCATGGCGTTCATACATAATAATTAAGTCTTGTCTGTGTAACGATTTGATCGATTTTCGATTCTGTAAATTAATGTTTGAGCGTCCGTTTGGGAATGAAATTATGAAGCGTGTTTCGAGTTTTATTGATCTAATTTTTGTTTAATTCATTCATTTCCAATGCTTTCCATCTATTTGGAATTTTATAGAAGGTAAAGGAATTTAACTTGTGCTTGCAAACTCGCACATAGTCTTCACTCGTCACATCCCACACATGGCTTTCCACATTTCGCTTAAAATAGAATCAACCTAATTTACTAACATTTAGAAGTGCAATCGAAATAATTTTCACAAATGTTGAATGTTATGTATAACTTCGCAACATTTTTGTATACGCTGTGTATTATAGTAATCTTTTTTTTTTCACAGCTCGACCAGGAATGATGGACTTCAAGGGAAAGGCCAAATGGGACGCTTGGAATTCTCGTAAGGGAATGAATCAGGATACTGCCAAGGATGAGTACGTGAAGCTTGTTGGAAAGCTTATTGAGATCCATGGGATCTAAAGACGTCGCTCAATGCTCTATCTCCAAAGTCTTTTCCGTCGAACCATATATTCAGCTCAACAATTGGAAAGGAGGATTCGGATTCAAGTTTAATTGATTCGTAGAAAGTATTATTAGCTGTTTATCATAATTATGGAATCTATTTCTATGTATTTAGCTAATTAGCTTGTTTTTGTTTTCTAATCAAAAAATACCAAAGAGCTATAAACACCAAAGCCAAGGAAATGAGAACTCACCCCCAACTTATTGCGGAATTTATATGTTGTGTTTTTTTTTATTCGTCCATAGCTAATTAAGTGAAAGTTAGATTTCGCCAACAATATGGGAAACTGCCTCATTACCTCAAAAGAATGATTTTATTGTTGTAAATTACATTGGCACAGAACCGCTTATCCGCACCCCTCTATATGCTTCCCAGTTTTTACTTTTAAGCGTCATCTGGGCAGCATATGCAAAACTTTAAAAAAATAACAGGTTGAATGGATGTGCAAGCAAATCGCAATTTCATTCATCTTGGTGAGATTCACACACACATGATAATAATTGCAAAACTGGTCATGATACTTATAGCTCTTTATATGCTTCAAGATGCTGATGCTGCCGCGTTCTTGTTTTTACCAAGTAACGGATCTTCTCTGACTAATTTGACACGTTTTACGAAAAAGCCCTTTCTCTGTTGTTGGCCGCAGACCACAGAAATACTTGTTTGAGCTTCAACATGCTTCATTGACTCACTCAAGTCCTCTCAAGATCAGTTCATCCCTTGGGTAGCCTTCAAAGACAAAAAATGGTCGTTTTCCCTTTGGACTGAATAACTTTTGCCTGGTCTTATTGCATTTGCATAACTTAGACGTTACACACACTTCCTTGGCTCTTAACCACTTGCAGTGCTTCTTTGGAAGTTGATCTGTAGATTCTCATAAGTCCCAGTACACGCTTTAGGCAGTCAGGAATTTTTTAGTGCACTACTGTTTGCGTTGGTCTCTTACTCATCGCCTTTCCTTGAATGACGACAATTTGAAGCGAAACTCAGAGCGTGAAATTGTGATTTCGAGCTTGTTGATGTTTAATCATTCAAGTTCGACGTTCGGCTGCATTAATTATCGATATAACTCATGAAGAAGCGTGTTTACTTCATTAGTGAAAAAAATTCTGTGAGAATCAGGTTGAGTTGATGCCACGCCACAATTCAGCTAAAATGTCCTCGGAAGCCTCCATTGTTGGAATTCCGGGAGGCGTTGCCCGAAAAGTTGCACTTTTTCAAGTGCAGGATTCAGCGGCCGAAAGTGGAACATTGCGCTTGTGTCGGAAGGATGTTATTAAACGAAAGAAATCGGCTAGTGGCCGAAAGGCGTCACTGGATTTCGTTGATTTGGACTTCAATAATAGCAGCAGCGTATGCGCCGTCAGCACTGTGTCATCAGATTCTTGTTACGGCGAAAGTAGTACTTATGAGAAGCAGTTTTTCAAGTCACTAGAATCCTCAGTGGCAAGTCGTAGCGCCGGTGAAAGTTCCATGAAGAATAGATTGATTAGCGGTGGTGAAGCCAGTAGCAGCGATTACTTGAATCTGTTTTCAAGCGGCAGAGCTAAAAACGTTACTAGCAATTCGCGGCGGCTAAAGGATTGTTACCAAAGTTTTACCCTTCCACGGCGTCCAGGAGGCAAGCTTGTTCTACAATTGGTGGAATTCTCTGAATCGTCCACACTGGAGGAAAACACTGTACATTTTTCCAAGGACGATGTTACACGCCCTTCAAAAAACGAAACATTTTATGAAGAGCTTGATCAACTCGATAAATCAAAATCATTGCCTTTTGATTTTATGCCTCAAATTCCGACGAAATGTAAGTGATCCAACTCTAAGTGATTCGATACTTTCCGAATCCTACCGCTGCTCTGTTGTAAGTCACGGTGCAGCAAGCACTCAAGCCTCGTACTACAGCATTTTGTAAAAAAGAAAAAAATTTTTAATTACGTTTTCATCAAGCCACGTTTTACACTAATTTGGTTTGGTTTTCTAAATATAATGGTATTCAATTCGTGTAAAAAAAAAAGCAATGCTTATAAGCCCCGATCCCACTGATGCTTGAGGCGGTAAAATCAAAAGAAGCATTTATTTCCTTTTTTGTTTCAAATTGAATGGATCTTATTTTGTATTTGTATTAAATTCAATGTATGTTTGAAAATTAAATTTGATTTGAGTGCTATTTTAGCACTTCCAAGTACTTTGTAAGTTAGCTTGCTTTATAACTTCTCGTAAAATTCCTTTTAGTTTGCACAATTTATTCTAAATTCAAACAATTTAAGTGGCACTCAAATTAGCATCTTTTACCCCCTTTTGTATCTTTTGCCAGATCTTGTTATCGAATCATCATTCAAATCTTTTGAGCAACAAATCTGTTGCCATTTTTGCAACAATCCGACTCTTTTACACGATTTCCCTAAGGATGTTTAGACTTTAGATTAGAATTAAGAGGGGGATGGAAATTCCACGATTTGTTTTTGCAATTTAGGCAAATTTGTGCAATTCAGGCAAATTTTCGCATCTTTATAGCCTCTGCGAAGGCCTCGACTGACTCTTACAATGGCGTAATGAAAGGTTTAAGTGGCTTCCCTACGCAAAATTCCACCCTGTGCAAGGGGCACTGTCACTGTGCCTACCTGCTCAGGCACAGAAATTGCCTCCTAACAATGGGTATTGGAATGCAAATGAGGCAGAAGTAGATCTGTGACTTAGTACTGTATGGGCAGAGTGCCTAAGTGGGAGTGGGCAGTCCTTGAGTGTGGGCTGAGTGGTCAATGGTCTTGGGAGCCTTATTTAGGCACAGAGCCAGGGGGCACCCTTCGTCGCCTACTTTCACTTTTACAGCAACAGTGATCTCAGGATTAGATCAGTTCCATTCTACTCTACAAATTATCAACTTCCAATTCAACAGTACTCTTCTCTCTTATTTTCCAAATCTTGCGTGTGAATCAACAGTGATCCTAACCCAGTTTCCTCCTTGATGTAAGTGCAAAAGTGTTATTGTGAAGGAGAGTGAATGGGAACCAGACCGCGGCGGCGGCGTACCAAGCACCAACAACAAAGGGGAAACGAGATTTTGTAACTTGCAATAAATCAATTGCAAGGAATGGGGATTTTTGAGGAAAAGTTAAAAAAGTTTGTTGGTTTTGACTTCCGAAATGGTTTTTCCAAATTTTGAATTCGAAATTCTAACGGATTCGTGAATGGATCTGGCCGGATTTCTGGGACGATGGAAATCGAGAGCTCGGGAAAGGGTCGTGTATTGATCGAAGTTGACCCGAAATCGTTTTTTCGAGAAGTCAGGGTCAACTTGACCTACTCGGAGTACTACTGCAATTATGTTCATGGAGTGGGTGTGGTTCCGAGCCGGAAGTGGGCGGACATTAGTGATGGGCGGGACGCCGTGGGGCTGTGCTCCTGGCCGTCCTTGAGAACCAAATGGGTATCGAATCAATTGACCAATAGAAATGCTGAGGCCACTTTTTGCAAAAGTGGACCAAGTGGAGGTGTGGAAGAGGATCAGGAAGTGAGCATCTTTGTGAGAGAGTGTCCTTGTAAGTTTGGCAAAACAAAAACAATGTGGAATTTCCATTTTATGAAAGATCAAGGATCCATTCGTCAATTTTTATTGTATTTCGTCCCTTCGTTGTACCTACGTACCCTTGGATTTGTTAATGCGAAAATTATAGTTTATTTTAGTGGAGCACTTAATTTTCGACGAGTTATACACACTCGATTTGGAATGGACACAACCACTACTCCACTCATTGTCACCAATACTAATTTTAATTGAATATTTTTGTAATAAATTAATGATTTCAATCAACAATTGGAAATCATTTTCAAATATTTTCAGATGAAGATAATGATCGACCACCTAGTCCAGTACCATACGAGTCAATTTACGCTGAACCAATTTACGGGGAAAACGAATCGAGCGGCGGAAGCAGCTCCTATTGGTCACCATCTTCGTCAATTTATTCAAACGGAACAAGTCACAATGTACTGCTGAACAATACCTCGGTGTCACAGTCCTCAGTGCCCAGTTTCCAGCCAATTGTATCACGTTTTGACCCTTCGTCTGACCTCAACTTGGTCCAATTACCACCCTTACCCAATCCAAATCCTGTTCCAGCTTCTCAGAACAAGTTTTCATCAATTGCGAAGTCCGCTGGAAGAAAGTTGGCAAGGAAGCTCGACTACATTCGACGCTTCTCCAGGACGGGCAGCGTTGACGGGAGTAGTATTTCTCTGAGTCCTAGTCCCCTCCCATCGCTCTCATGCCCCTCCCCTTTTCCAACCAATCAGACTAGCTCGCTGTACAACCTTAGCCAATCCTCTTCTTCCTCTATGAATCCCAGCAGCGCTGGAGAGAGTGAGAGGACAAGGAAGGTCACGCGACCAATCTCCAGACCAAGAATGCCCCCTCCAGAACCACCTCCGCCCCCAAGAAGCTCCACCCTCGACCGGAAGCATATCAAAAGTGGCAGTGCCTCATTTAAAAGCCGCCGCGGTTCTGCTGCCGAAATTTCTGAGCGCAATCTGGACAACGGTTCACGTAATGGTTGGACGGAGCGGCGGGTCGAACCAAAAAGTAGACAATGTCTTGACAGTGAAGACTTTGAAGATTCGGATTTTTGTGATTCGGATTCGGAACTAATTCGAAACTTTGTGTCGGCTGTTCAACCAATTTATTCTATGGAGGAGGAGCCATTGTACCAGTACTATACGTATGGAATCTCATTGCAGGTAAACAATTACAAGATTTTTTTTGTTTCAATTGTGGAATCAGGTTTGAAGTAATTAGGTACTGCCATTTTTAGCCCGAAGATGATTACCAACCTGTAATTCCAAAGAATTTGGGACTCACCTTGGAGATGCTGATACCTCGTCAAGGTCAGAGAACGCTCTGGTGTCAGATCCCGGAAGTATTGAATTCAGGCATTTTGGCGATTCTCTCTGACAAACAAAAACAATTTCAAGAATCGATTTTTGAAATTTTGACATCCGAAGTATCGTATCTGAAGTCTCTAGACGTATTAATTTCACTGTTTTACGAACACGAAGACCTTACCAAACTTTTGTCAGAGTCAGACCGAGCAGCATTATTTGGCAATATTAACGCCGGTTAGTAATCTTTTAAAATTTAGTAACGTTAAACTGCTCCCTCAAAGGTGGTATTTGGAATTTCTAATTACCAATTCTCTCATTCTTGATCGATTAATTTATTCATGATTTCTTTAATAATTTATTATTATTATAGTCCGAGAATCTTCAAAACTCTTTCTGAAGGATTTGCTTGGGAAGTGGGAAGAGTCATG
>JAQFYP010001364.1:0-15858 GCA_034694865.1 Bilobella braunerae
GGTTCTGGAGAGATGCGCCGTGGAAGATGTGCTGGAGAGAAGTGGCGTTGGTGGCTTATGGCCACGGAATCGCCACAATCAACACGAGGTTATTCATGTGTATACACAAAAATGTAAAGTAGTAATGTTAATGGTCTATGAGAGAAGAGAAGAGAAGAGAAGATGATACTATACATTTATTAGAATTTCATGTTGATACAAATAAAGTCCTTCAGAATCTTTTACCTTTTTTTTTGTAAATAATTCGATCAAAACGATTCTTATTAAAGTTTCAATGAAAGTTCAAACAGACCACTCACTACTTACACACAATATGGTGAAATATTTTATTCCATTAGTAAGTTGTGGTTTTAAATAATTGCTTAATTATTATTGTACGCATGTGGCTAAATGCATCAATGATATGAACATTTATTTTACTGGTAACGTATACACATCCATCGTGTATTGTGTATTTACCATTCTCATGTGTCGCGCGTAAAAGTTAAAATTCAAACTTACAGAGACGTTTAGCATGTGCCAAATTTTGCCTATTACTTTCCTAGCTCTGGGCATGACTATCATATTATAGGCAAGAAGTGATACGCATGGGGTCATCGGTGTCAGAAATTGACTGCAGGAAAAGTAGAAATGTTGCAGGAGTAACAGTTGCTTGACTCATGCGATACAGTGCCTTCGAAATAAGAACATGCCATTCCAAATACAGTTCCACATGCCAATATGGACTTGTTTTGGTAAAACGATAAGGAAAGATTCTGAGCTTTTTGAATTGTGTTGTAAACGGCGCCCAATCTTTCATACATGATATGGCTTGCATGGTGAGTTTCGGTGAAAAGCTTTCTTGTTTCTTGTTTGAACCTTTCTGAAGGATTGAAAATAGGTTTTTATAACAACATATTAAGAGCTAAACTCACGCGCTACACAATATTCTACTTTCCTCATAATAAATTATTAGGTTAAGAGGAACTCACCAGCAAAGATTTCTTCCTAAATTCTTCTAAAATTTGTGAAATGTAAAAAATACAAAATAATTTTTTAAGTGTTTAATTGTAGAATAATGTATTCTTTTTTTTTGTTTTGCTTGTATCAAATTTCAGCGATAAGGAAACACCTATATTCCCGCTTTGAACACATTTCCAAAATACTTTAAAAAGATGTGGCGCAATAAATAAGCAACAAAGTTTCTCGAGTTGAGTATACAGCCTAATTTGGTATATAACATGTAGTAAAGTAACAATCAAGCTATTTTTGTTCATAGACAATTTTTTTAAATTCGAAGATTTCAAACAAATTTATACCAATATAGTTCTATCACATTTCCTAGTTGACAGCAACTTGATCAAAGTAAAATCTTAGCTTAATTATGCTGTACTTGAATAACATGAGTTACACTTTTGTACGCATTAAGCAAACTGTATTATTCACTACTATTATTTTTTTAATGAGTATGTTACATGTTTTAAAATCGTCACATTCAAATACGACAACGATTTAGAGCCTTTGCAGCACTTTAAAATAAGATGTTTAATTGCAAGTCCATTTCAAGCATTGCTAAGATAGGTTGACTTATTCATGGAAACAAAACTTGGCAAACTAACAAATGATATTAAACAAACTGTGTTTTAAAAAATTCCTTATTGACGCGCAATTCTGTGGCTGGTTTCATAACCCCTAAGGAATCAGAGAAATAGGTTGTTTAGATTAAAAATGTATACAACATCCTGTAGAGCATGCTTATTTCTATTTTTAATTTTTCAGCAGACTGTAAAAATTATCCCAAATTTGATGTATTCTGTTTTAGCATTCCTCTTTATTACCAGGTTTAATTGCCAAAGTTTTGATGTTAAAGTCAGCAGTGTTATAGTTTTGAGAGCAAGCATGAACATTTCTGCTTAAAAAATGTGCGTTCAATTTAAAATCAATTTAAACTCACTAAGAATAGAAACAAAAGGTTCAAATGGAATTGATGGCTTTTTTTCGCGTCCCACCGGTAAGCTACTCCCTTGGCCATGAAAATCAGTCGATCGATTAACCATCGGAAAACTTAAACTTAAACTGAGACTTTCCGCAATTACCTATACCTGACCCAGGGAGTATTTATGTTGCAATTTCTGGATTCTCCTAATTAAATTATTACCAAAATGTATGATTTTGTTTTTTAAGCAAAATTTCATTCTGGTATGCAATTGAATATTAAAATACAAATGTAGTTTTGAATTGCAATTTCTACACATATACAATTGGACGTGCAGGATTCTCATTGGTTAATCATAAAGTGCGGCTATAAAAAATAAGTCAATTACAGTGAAAAATCTACGCAATTTTATTAAACATTTTTTAATTTCGTGATCATTTTCGAAATGTTTTTGCCAAAAGAGCAACATAAGCCAGCACTCGGAACACGACAACCAGACCCATCAGTGCGTAGATGTCGAACATCAAGTTATTCTAAAAAACCAAAGGAAGTTGTTTCAATAATTATGTAACTTTCCTTTTCATCCAATTACGTACCTCATCAAAGCCTAGTTCGAGCAGCACTTGCTGCCCATTTTCCGGACACGTCGATTCTTCAAGATTACAAAGAATGCTGTCAACATTGCGCCATTGTGTAATCATTATTGCCTCGTTTCCATAATAGAACCATGAAATGTATTTAATCCAGCTCATATAGCTAGGGATTGACCTTGAAATTTACAAAATGAGCATGACCTTTTTTTTTTAGAAAACTTCCAGGATTTATGACATATAGTACTAACCCAGCATTGTAAAAGAAGCCGCCAAAAATTACCAAAGGAACCATCAAAATTGGAGTAACTGTTAGTGCTACAGAAACACTATTTGCGATGCAAGAAGCCATATAACCTAAAATATATACACAACAATTTTATATAAATGAATAATAGGTAAACTGGTAAATTTAACATTTCTTAGTTGTATTCTGAATTTGTCAGTTTCCCATTGTTAAGTATATATTTGTACACTTAATGTAGTATGATGTGTTAGATATTTACCAAGTGAGACTGCGCAGTTTACAACAAGTACGTAAATCGCTGCAGTAAGAAGAAAAATCATGACATCTGGCTGCATTCCCACCATAAAATATACAATAGCCATCGAAATAATTGGCAGAAAAATATAGAACGGAATCTCAGCCAACATTTTTGCAACAAAGTATGTATCCGTCCTGTACATTCCGTTAAAGTGTTCTCTTTTAAAGATCGGCAATTCCAGACAGAATATCTACAATACAAAATATTATTACACATTTATTATTATGAAGTTTAATTTATAGCAGTAAGAGGCAAATCTATATAAATTATTTAATTATGCGCAGAAGATTGTGTTACAAATTTAATATAGATGCTTACGCCAATTGTGCCATATGCATTATCAAAACTCATATTCATGAGCGAAATGAAAAGAGCTCCATTAATATTTTGTATTCCGGCCTGATCAAAGTTTTGTCCAAAGAAAATAATGCCAACCATGAAGCTCATAAACTACAAAATACAAATAATTCAGATCATCATAATTTTAAATTTTTCAATGTTGCTTACAAGCGTTTGAACTATTTTCATTTTAAGGAAAAACGGATCCTTCATATTAGTAATCCAAGAACGCCACAACAAAACTTTGAATTGACTCCATCTTGATGCTTTGTAAAGTAAAACTTTTGATTTCTTTTTTAGAAATTCCACCGTAACGGCACTTGGAAGCGTGATTGATGAATCCTGAAAATCGTAATTGAATCCAGCATCGAAAGCAGCGTCTAGCGATAAAAATATGAAATTGTAAAATGAAAATTTTGTATGCTAACTTCTATTGCTCGGTTTTCAGCAGACTGTTGAAACGCATCACATATTTGGTGTATTCTGCTTTTGCATTCATCTTCATTTTCAGGTTCAATTGCCAATGTCTTGATGTAAAAATCAGACGGGTTATAATTCCTAGGGCAGGAATGACCGTTTCTGGTAAGAAATAGGTATTTAAAAAAATTGAATACTAAAAATTTGACCAGTATTTATGTAAAATTTTGCCATTAAAACCTATCAAAAAACGCGATAGCTTTCTTCGCGTCTCCCATGTAGGCCACTCGTCCTTCGGCCAATAATAGCAGTTGATCGAACATCGAAAATGTTTGGGAACTCGGAGAATGAATCGTACACAGAACAGTCTTTCCGCGATTTGCCAGATTTCGCAGCACTGAAACAACGGTTTGAGCCATGTTTGAGTCAAGCCCAGATGTGGGTTCATCACAGAACATCAGTGGCGGATCGGTCAGAATTTCTGATGCAAATGAAAGCCGCTTCATTTCTCCTCCAGAAATTCCTTTTATTCGCCCTGGAGTACCAATTAGCGTGTTTGAGCATTTTTTGAGTCCTAGCTAAAATGAATAAATTTGACCATACAATAGTATACATTTGGTAAAAAAAATAAAGTAACTAATATAAAATTATTAAACTTAAATGTGCCATGATTCTTTATGTTTTTATCAAGGGGACTAAAAAATTTCCTTCTTTTTGTATTCTTGCTTTTAGAAATGCAAATAATTCAAGCTTTCAAAAATTCAAAAAATTCAAAAATACTATTTTGAGAATTAATCATCGTAATTTTGAAGATTCAAACTAGAGGCAACTAAATTAAAAATATAGAAAACCAGCTTCTTGCCTCATGTAGAACTTCATCAACACGCTCGATTTTGTGCTCGTAGATGATGGATTGATCCATGAGAAGCTGAGCTTGGAATACAAGATGTTCGCGCACTGTGAGGCTTCCAATAAACATATCATTTTGTTGAACATATGCAGAAATGGCTGTAAGACTATCTGGATTTGCAGTGACTCCATTTATGTACCGACTGCCACTAACGTTTAATTCCTGAGCCTTAAATGTCAAGGCGTTAAATAAACTTGACTTCCCGGCACCAGAAGGACCAATCACGGCTAATAGTTCGCCAGGTCTAACCACGCCCGTCACTAAATTCAGTATTGTTTACTTTTAAATAGCATAAAAAAGCGGAACTATCCTGATGATAGTTTTTATTAGATATTCTGCCTTTTCAATTGAAAACAAAATTCATCCCTGTATATTACCCAAATTTAACATGATTTAATTTAAATTTTTAATAGAGCAGACCGAGAACGAAAAAGGTTTATTGCGATTATTGAGCTTCTGAATAATGCAAATTTAACAACCTAATTTTTATAAATTATGATATTATATGATTTTCAGTATTACCGTTAGTCAGAACCAATTTGTCATCCTTTGACACATGGCCCGTGTCTCCACTGGACTTCTTGGAAACCCGAGCGTTTATGCAATTCCAACTGTATGTAATGCCGGTGCTAATTGATTTAGATGACCAATTTGCTTCTGGTGTTCCAAATTGACTCCCACTTCCAAACTCCTCATTTTGAAATGATGCGTTATCGTGGGCCTACATTTGTGTTAATAATATGAAACTAAAAGAAATATTACTGAATATATATTACTTTTAGTTATTACTTTACCATTAAAAAGTAGAAACTCCCTTTAATCAAAAAAGTCAGCTACCTACTATTGAAAATTTCTTTTACTAACGGTTGATTTTGAAATATTAGATAAACGATAAGATAAATGCTATCGGTGTTAATTGTAATGATAATATGTCATGTCTTATAATACAACCAAACGTTATAGCAAACCAAGTACGTTGAGAATTGAATTAAATTCAACAATAAAATTAAAAAAAAAGAAGATAATTGTTTCCATTTACACGTTGAATATT
Organism: Bilobella braunerae; assembly: GCA_034694865.1. Taxonomy (NCBI): domain Eukaryota; kingdom Metazoa; phylum Arthropoda; class Collembola; order Poduromorpha; family Neanuridae; genus Bilobella; species Bilobella braunerae. Next base: position 5,768 of record JAQFYP010001364.1, read on the forward strand.
AGTCTTTAATAATTCAACAACGTTGTTGCTTAAAAAAGTCCAAATTGAAAGAAAAAAGAATTACGATAAAAATAAATGTTCGAGTTCCATTGATGTTTCAATTGTCTGACTTGTACCTTAGGGTGTTAAATAAAGTTGACTATCCAGTACCTTATGTACTAATCAAGGCAACCAGCTTGCGAAGGCGCAACTCGAACGATACTAAATTGAAAATTCGGTTGCCAAAGCAAAAAAATTTTGTTTAAAAATTGCCACTAATATTTTCGAAACCGTTCTTTTTTTTTTTAGAATTTTCCCTAGCAGTTCTACCAGTTTGTAGGCGTTTTTGACAACACTGGGGCTTCATCTTTCTAGGCTTAATTTGGCCAAAATGTGAAGAGAGGGGTTTTTGTATAAACATAGCCACGAAATTTAGAACATTTCATAATTTTCTATCATTCCAAGTTTACTTTATTAGTCACTTTATAAGGGATTTACTTTAACCGAAGTTTAGTATATCCGGGGTTGACTGTATGTAAAAGTTACTATATTCGAGGTTTAGTATACCGAAGTTTATTTCTACCCGATTTTTCTGTATTTAATATGTGAACTTCTTTCGACAATGCCGTAAAATAGGCAAAGCTGTACAAGCGAGGTGTCAATGTAGCCGGGCTCACAATAACCGGGGTCCCCTGTACTATCAAGGTTGGTTTGAAGAGGAGTGTGGAATTTTGTGGTGGGGTAGGCTCCGCAGAAAGTGACCGGAGACTTTACATTCAATATGGAAGTAGAAGTCGAGAAGGAAGCATCTTTACAGAAAGCCGTTCTTGGCCAGAGAAAAAAATCAAAAAGTATAGTGCTGTGCCGTAGCGTTTCTTCGTTTTCAAAAGATTAATTTAACTCCACGGCCCGTAGTCCGGGGGTTAGGACATTTGTCCTGCTTGGGTAGACGCCGAGATCGAATCTCGGCAAGACCAAAGAAAAAGGTGGTAATGTGGAGGTCTTGAGTGGAAGCGTGGAAAGTTGCGGTCGTGGAGGGTGGACTGGAGCCAGTATGCATAGGGTGTGCGGCTTCTGCTTAAGCACGAGGGTCCTCGGTGGTCAACCCCACGTTCACTGTTCAGCCTCACTCCTCAGAACTTCCCAGTCAACTCACAGGCCTATACCATCCTTCCCTCACTCACTAGCACAAGCAAAAACAGTTCACCAGGCCATAGGCAAATGACAAAAAGCAATAAAAAAACAAATTTAATTAAAAAAAAGGTAACATAATAGAGACCACGAAATTAAAATTAAATTACTGATGTCCTGGGTTAGGTGTTTTTAATAGTTTTATTAGAACCAGGTTTATGAACAAAACTACAATGAGAAATATTTTAGCGGATCGTGTCTTTTAAGACATTATAGATATTTACTTTTTAAATATATACAAGTAAATACAAGTAAATACACAAGTATAAAGTAAGATAATAATACAAGTAAAACAAAAATACATATAAATGAAAATGTATCCAATATAACCAATTATAATGAACTATGAATACAATACAGTTTATCTCATGGAGTTACCGCACCTATTACGGCGTGAGCGGTGTGTGTAGTGATACCCCTCTTTTGAAATACATGGACACAAAAAAATAATACCTCTGGATGCTAAAAAAACTCAATTAAAATCGAGTAAGTTGCAGCTACTAATTGTATTATTTTACAACTAAGCCAGCTGCTGATCGTAACTTTTCGATTCTACAGCTCAAGAAAGTTACAGTCAGCAAAAGCCTTTTATTTGTACATAAATTTTTATTTGTATTAGTAGTGTTTTGTTTTGATAATTATGGTTGATTAATTCCAAATTGCGTGCATGTATTCACTTGCACCGTCTTGTGCCTCCTCTTTTGTTACAAATGCATATTCATGGAATGCAATATCAAGCCGTTGTTTCTTGTTTTTGGAGAATCGAAGCATGAGATAGTCTCCTTGTTTTAATGCAGTTTTATTTTCAGGCGAAATTGTGTCCTCCGACTTGGTTTGAAATACAATAAATTCATAAATTAATTCAAATTTTCCTTGTGCAACCCCACTCAAGATGCTCTTCGTATTTTTTGTATTCATTTTTTGATTGTACACATTTTTCCACTGTCGAAATATTTTTTCTACAGCTCGTTCGTACCCTTTCTCGTCAATTGTCTTTTTGTCTTCATCTGTTTCCTGTTTTTTTAAATACTTTTCCAGTAAGGTAGGCTGCGCAGTACTCCAAGCCTATTACAAAGTAAAATTTATTAGGTGCTACAGAAATGTTCCCTGAAGGTATTGAAAGCTTTTGACTAAAATGTGTCTAGAATACTAGAGCATTGAAAAAAAAATGAATTGTTTGTAGGAGCAAATTTTGCCTTAATGCAACATGTATAACTCTTTAAACTTTCACTAATCTGCTGTGAGAGTTTACCCTGAATAAAGATACACAAAATGCGGCTTGAGCCTTAACATATCTTCTCTTAATTTTGTAAGTAATATAAAATGCGGCATATTTGTTGTTCCGTTTTTGGCAGAATAACGTCAAAATATAATTATATCTAGTACAGCTTTCTGATTGAGAGTTGAAATAAAAAATATCACCACCAGATCCTTTGATCCACTCCAACTTGATTTTGTAAACCATTGTTTTGATCTTGTGAAGAGTGTGTTTAAACTCCAGGAAACATATCCCACCATGTCAATTTTCACAGAAATTCTTTTATTGCCATAATTAACAACAACGCCAACGGCACAAAACTTGTTGCTAGGCTCAATTTTATGCAAGACTACAAATAGCGTGCAGTCGGTTTCCACCGAATGCCCCAAATCCTCAAAGCAAATAGGCAAAACTTTTGCAGAAGGTAGTTTTACCGCCTTCAGGATTTCCATCTTCCCATTCTCAACTCCATTCTTCACTGTCAAATTTAGCATGTGATTCCAAGGTGTGTAGATCTAGTTTTTAGGGATAAAAATTGTTTAGGGTGTAAAAAACTAAGATAATTTGGGAATTCGCGAAGTTAGCTACCATTGCTTCTTCTGCAAAACTATGGACGGCTTCATACGCATCTTTGTATTTACAGTGGCACTTCATACAAAGAAGGTTAGGAGGCTCGTTTCTGTAGGTGTATGCTGACACGATGCAAAACTCATTGACAACTGCATTTGCTCTGAAATGATAAAAATAGTAAAGTATTCTAATTTTCTCCGATTAATAACTGGCTAAGGCAAGCAATACATTGAAAAGTTTAAAAAGTTGCAGTAGTTATTACAAATGTTGTCACGCACACAATGTCCATACTAGTGACCAGAATCGAGGCGAACGCCAGTATGTTAATTAGTTGTCACGTTTTTGGCAAACGTGTCTGCTTTAGTTAATTAGTTTATTTTTGTTAACTGATATTTGAGGATATTTGTACATTTTTAAGTACGTCTTTAAGTTGCAAGTCGAGTTCATCACTACAAATAAAGGTTCCCACTAGCTAGTTTTGATCACTCATTCAAGTTTTCAAGCTGTCAGTCCACCTCGTGTCTTTTTCAGACGACTAGAGTCCACTGTTGAGCCGTCGTAGTCCCGCGGTGACATATGTCATGGCCCCAACTGTCCAGTCGTCATTGAAGATTGCTTTCAAGTCTAGCACTGCGCTGATTTAACCAGCCAAGTAAGTTTCAAGTCCCACGTCTACTAGTTGCGGGCGTCCACCGTAGTCGCTAGCGTTTTGGGCACAAGTTTCCCATCACAAATTTGAATTTAAGACACAACTTCTATTTATTGATAGCGGTTTGCCGGTCGAATTTTTTTGATAGTCGAATCGTTGTTCATAATATTTACTTACCCCTCATAATTTGAGGCTTGGTCAACGAGAAATATATCTACTCCTGCCTCTAAGCTGGAGCGGCGTTCTAGGCTGGCGCGCTTAATGTTTTTCACGTGTACACCTTTTTCAAAATTCTTCAATATATGGATCAACAAATCATCCGAATTCTCAGATTGCCATACCTTGTCAACAACAAAGAAATTAGAGAAGTAATTTGTTTGATAAGGAATATGGCAAAGTTTGTAGTACTGTCAACCCAACATTTCCTTTATCTTCCAGTCAGTTTAAATATTAAAATAAAGGCACATCAAAAAAATGTATAACCCGTAAGTAGTGCCCCAGCGTCTAAATATTTTTGATAGTTTTATGGAAATGAGGTGTATGAATGTCGCTTTGCAATATCCAAACATGAAACGGGGCATTGGATGGGAGGTGAGCGACTTAACGCTCCTTCTGTAATATATCAAAAAACTAAAAACGTGTAAAATAAAGCAAAAAAAAGAATTCGAAAACATTCAAAATAGAAAAATGGAAAAACGCCAAGTTTACGCAAAAAACTCAAATTGTTTCAATTATTGTGGTAGATCTATAGGTGCTGTGGTTCAACGCACAGAAACAATTTTTAGGCAAACGAAAGTCAAACTTGGGTCTTAACGTTTAAATAACGTTAGTCAAAGTTAACGTACCTTACCGTACTTATCTTATAAGTCTTACCGGCAGCCGAAAATTTTTTATTTGCGACCATGCTTTCGAAATTCGAAATTCAAATTTTAAATTTGATGTTGCCCACGCATATACTTTTTCTCCATGTTTCTTGAAAGAAAATACAAAAGCAATTAAATCCAAAATTTCATATCTCTCATAAACTTTGAAGTCAGAGACGTCGCTACGATTTTTTGTAAACGCATTCTTCAGTTGTGCATTTATTGCTGAGGAATATAAACAGACCTGCAACTTTTCAGGTTTAGGAGGCTGTAAAAAATATGCAAATAAATTTATGTTTAGTAAGAATTTAGAAAATAATGCATAGAGTTAATGCACATACAGATGTCAAACTTCTGTGGAACTCCTCCACCCGTTTTTGCATTGCAATTACGGGTTTATCAATCTCTGAGCAAAAAATAGTAAGATATCCATGCCCATCTCCAATATCTTGAACAATTAATATATATTCTACGTCAATGATGTCTGTACTAGATTGAATTAAACTTGTTTCAACCATTCTGCCAACCAATTTGACTATGTATGTATCCTTTTTCAAGATGTTCTTCGCAATGTTTTTGTATTTAAACAGACTGTACCGAGAGGCGACAATGTCATCGACAACTGTATAATCACTTAAGCCTAGAATCTTCTTTTCTGCCTTTAAAAATCTTCTCAGTAACTTTGGTGCTTTGGCAATAGGTTCTGTAGGCTAACAATAAGTATAATTTATGTCATTAATGTTTCATTAAGATTAAGATTGTGAGCAGACACCGGATAAGGAAGATCAGTGGGAATTAGAACCTACACTTAATTTTTTTAAATTTATTAAGTCTAAACATTTTTTCTGGAAATCTTTATATATTTTTGAAAAAATTTTGTATTAATTAGCAACTTCTTACAACTTTTAGCAAAAATTTATCAATTTAATTCTACAACTTTTTGTCTAAACAATATTGAAAAATTTAACTGAATAATTGGTGACATGAAAACGGACTGTTAAGGATCAAAGGGAGCAGTCTTTCCTAGCTATTACTATAAGACAGGTGGAAGGCGATGAAAAAAAATTAAATAAGAGACTTTCTTTAAATATTACAAATTTTTTATTATTTAAATTTTATTTTTAATTTTTCAAAAGTTTCTAAAGTTTCAATAGTCAAATGGACTTATTTATTTTTTAATTTATTTCGTTTAGTTTAAATATTTAAAATAAAACTTTATAAAACTGAAAAGTGTTGAAGATTTTGAAACTTTAGAAAATAATTACTAATTTTACAAGTGTTGAAATTAAAATTTTTTTTTATTAAATCATTTTGAAAACAACTTATCGCCCATGTCCCGTAATCCAGGGGTAGGAACCTTCTCCTAACTTGGGCAGATGCCGGGTTCGAGTTCAGGGACCAGCTCAGTAAAAAAAAAAGTAGTGGTGTGGTGATGGCGAGTGTAAGCCTGGAAAGTTGCAGTCGTGAAGGATAAGCTTATATCAGTATGCGCACGATGGTGTTCAGCCTCTGCCTGAGCAGAGGCTCCTTCGGTGGTCCGTGCCCGGAAGTTCCCTCTTGGGCTTTCCCTCCCCGAGACATTCCCTCCCCAAACTTTACGTCCCCATTAAAAATTATTATATTTTTTTCAATAATAATTAAGAAAAACATTTTTCAATAAAATAATAAAGGGTTTTAATTAGATTTTATGTTCCAATTAAGTTTAGGTTTCAATTGTGCAGTTTTTGGGTTTGGTTTTTATAATTAAATTCAGGGTTCAATTTAGTTTTTAAGTTCGGTTTATATAATTAAGTCTAGGTTTAGTTTAAGTGTTTGGGAGGCAAATTTAATGCCTAATTTACTTAGAACTAACTCTAAGACTCTATTGGTTAGGTTTGTTTAGGTTTGCTAGGTTTAGGTTTAAATGGTTTAGTGTTATATTTGTATTTTGAGTTAGGTTTAGGTTTAAATAGCGTAGTGTTATATTGGGTTAGGTTTACGTTTAGATTTAAATATGTAGGATTGAAACATACTTTTTTAATTATTAATAGAAAAATAGCAAAACACATTTTAATGGGGACGTAAAATCCGGGGAGGGAATGTATCGGGGAGGGAAAGTCCCGGGGAAAGATAGTCTCAGGAGGAAAAGCCTTGAATAATTCTATATCGTGCCAACACCTTCCCTGTATTGTAAAAACTTGATCGAAAATAGACTGTAGAAAACCTACTTAACTTTAAATTTTATACAAAATAGGGTTTGACTTTGAGATGTCATTTTGAGGTCAAGGGGACATTTTTGAATGAACGGGGCTCTGTGGTCATTTGGGCCATCACAAGAATTAGGTTTAGGTTAGGTTTAGGTCAAAAGTAATTGACCTTGAAAGGTCATTTGGATGCCAAGGAGTGGGTCGCAGGGGTCACTTAGAACATCGACACATTTTTGTTTCATGGGAAAATTGTGTTTGACCTTGAAAGGTCATTTGGAGGTGAAAGGAATGTTTTGAAGGTCATTAGGGGGCCACAAAGACAAGTAATCTATACAAATATTATTGCCTTTTATAAGAAAAAAATATTTTGTTAGGATATTTTTTCTTGTTAACATGGATCTGTATCTTTGAACTTTGACCTTCAAGTGGGTCACCGGTGTCAGATTTTAGATATGTTGAGTATTTCTCAAGATATAAATTGTACTCGGACATGAGAACATACGAACGAACAGAACAAAAGCATAACTCATTTTTGGTCAGCTTCCGCTACTTAATAGTTAAAACATTATGAGATAGAAGAACTGCCTCGGCACCAGAATAGGATAGGTTGAGAACAGTTAGCTGGTCGAGGCATGCGAGTGAGAGTACGTGCTAAAGTATGAGCAACATTAATCTGAACCTAAGATTGTGTGATCTTTTTGTTAGGTTTCAGAAATAGCTATTTTTTAGTTATTAAGTCATTTTTGGCATATTTTAAAGCATTAAGGGATTTTAAGAACTTATAACAATATTTTAAGATCTTTCTTACCCAACATTATACTGTGACGGTAATAAATTTGGAAAGCCTCAATTGTAAATAATGTTTCCTTATCAACGGAGCCGGTGCCAATATTCCAGGCAAGCAGTAAATAACCATCAAAATACACAGTTCCATTTTACGTATGCTTCTTCTCTTGTTTTCTAATGGTGTAAATAAGCGATTTATTTTAGCATTAATTAATTACCAAATCTGTCAAATAACCACAAAAACTGAAGGTAAAGTTCCAACAATATTGTAATAGTGTTTTAAGTCAACCGAACACTTTCTGACGAAGCGTTACACATTTATTGCAATTTATTTAATGCCGGGATCCTATTAAATGCTTTTAAGATATGTATAAATACTTAACGCTTTTTCCCAAAATACTGAACTTTAGTTGACTTGATTGACAAGACGGACAAGATTGACCGTCAACTTCTACTGTTCAATTATTTTGAAGTTAAGATTTGTCACAAACCTTGTATGAAGATAGATGACGATAACATACATAAAAAATAACAATAAAAAATAATTCCATTAAAATTTCGCGTGTGAGTATATGTAGTTAAGCTTAAGATTTCGGCTTAAGTGTCCGGTAAGTTGAAGTTTTTTTTTTAAACCGTTTTCAACTAAAAATTAGATTAGTTGTAACTTGGAATGCTAATCAATTATAAGCTTATTAAGTGATGAGTAACGTACCTGGCATGCAATTGGTAGGACTTGCAAACAACGGTTTGTTGTAGCTAAGCTTTAACTGCCCAAAGAACACTGCAGCGATACAAGCTTCAAGAAAGTACTTGAACTAGATGAAAAAATAAGACATCTTTTTAGAAACAACTCTAACCCTCGATATCTTCCTGCCAACTAGCAACTGACACCCAAAGCTCCCTAATTTCCCTATTGCTCTAAAAAAACAACGCAGTTGAGCTAATGTCTAAAGTTTAAATTTTTAATAAAATGCGTCAAACCCTCGACCAATCCGTAGCTAGGAAATTGCTATCTACATTAGTTAAACTGACGTTTTCTATCTCTAGAAAAACAAATTCTAGTAGCTTTTTTTGTCAACATTAATTTTTCGAGATGGCAAAATAAATCAATTTAAATAATAATTATATAAATATTAAATTTCACATTGTATTTACTAGGGTATGAAAACAAATCAGGGCGATTGTCTTTGAGGCAGCCCTTTTTAGACAGGACGAGCGACATAAACTTTTCAAAGTATAATTTCTTTTATATCATATCATAGACAGAATTATTGTACAGGTACTGTATAAAATATTAAGTTATAAATAGAGTTTGCAGAACTCTAATTATTAAACTTTAATTATTAGGATTGCGGAATTGATGGTTCCATCGCTCATCAAACATGCGCGTCAACAATTCATTATTTTTTTTGGAATTATTTAAGTAGTAGTAGTAATGATTAGTTTAATACAAAACACTATTTTTACGCGTAACAGCTCCACTGGTGCTATCTATCTATGAAATTAATTGTCGTATATTGGCAAAGCTACAACAACAAAAAATTCCTCGTATAATTAATTGCTTCATGATACTATTATAATTGTGGCCCCATCTACAATTTTTCTTATAAACACCTACATATAAGCTTAATAGCAAGTAAGGTGACGTTGTAAATGTGAAATCATAAAATGGTATTCAATTAAAAAAGAGTATTTAATCTATATCTATAGTTATTGTGGCCTTACTATTGCCCTTTATTGGCCTTATTATAGTTATTATCAACCCCCTGAAGTTATTTATTTAAAGAAAGGCAGACTTGTTTTCCGAGCGGAGGATCAGTAAGGTGTATCTGATGTATATTAAATACTTCCGGAGCATAATTATTGCAATTTGGTTCCTTTTAAGCTTCTCAAGTGTGGAAGTTGAGGATTGGGTATTAATAAACGTTAACCTACTTAATTAGGTGCGCATGCGTGCCTAAGTGTACAAACCAATTGGCTTTGGTAAATTAAGGTGCTGATGTGAGTAAAGAGACATTGAAGCATAGGAATAAATGGCTAACAAAATCGCTGGGAAACGCTGAAGGAATAGTTCTCGTTCAAAACGCAAACCATAAATCCATAATTGACGCTGATCCCGAAATAGCACATCTACCCTGGATTGGAAATTAATTAGCTAAACTCAAATTCAATTTTAATATAAACTAAAAAAAAATTAAAATGTACTTTTTACTTTGATTGATGCTCACACATAAACAAATCTTAACCGCCCATTTCAACGACCGAATGTGGGCAGCGGAAAGCAGAGGGACGAAAAGCCAATAATGCAAAGATTAGACTCCTCTTGAATTTTTCCGTGGCGGAGGTTTTAATATTTTGACTGCTACTTCCTAATGGTGATTGACAAATAATTATAAACAAAGTTTAGTACGAATCGAACTGAAATTTGTTAACTTTCAAGGGGTGACCTCGTCCTGTGGCGGGTTGTTAGGGTAATTTAATATTTTTTTTTGATGCTATTTGACATTCGCCTATGGCCTGGTCAACATATGTTCAACATATGATTCTGTGTGCGAGTGAGTGGGGGAGGGTGGTCTTGGCGTGTGTGTTGACTAGGAAGTTTGTGAGGG
>JAQFYP010001365.1:0-15854 GCA_034694865.1 Bilobella braunerae
CACACTGTCCCAAAGGTCATTTTTGCCAAATTTGAGGACGCTGTGACATGTGGTTTGTCCGCTAGCGTGTCGCAGACGGACAGACATGACGGGCACATAAGCCCTGGCTCGGGCTAAAAATCCTATTTTTTGGTTTTATGGGGGTCATTTTGGGAGTCATTGGGGGGTGGGGGTTTGGGTCTGATGGGTCAATGAGACTAATATTTTTTTTTAATTTACGCAATATATTTTTAAAACTAGCAAGGAACCGCTTTCTCGGTTTTAGATGTCACTAGTGGGTCATTAAAATGAGGGGGAAGGGGCTGACCCTCATGACCCCTCTCCGGACTTGACCTCAGTCTTGACCCTGAGGATAATCTTCAGCACAACAAATTTAAAAAAAGTCAACACTTTCAAGAGTTATTGCACAACCGGACGGATGGACAAAACATTGCCATAAAGTAGCGAATACGCTGAATAGTAAATTAAATAATGCTCCAAAAGTTAACTTTATTCGCAAATTGCAATTACAAATTTATCGTTGTGCCACAGATCGATCTAGTGGAATTGGCCCGGATTGTTGCTCATCAGTGTAAATTCCATCCTCCTTATCCATCGCATCCTGAATTCCAGCACTTTCTTCCTCGTCTTCATCATGAGGAATTTCGATGATTGGTTGGAGCGGAATCTTCACAAAGTTCAAGTGCAGCTTAGGACGGTGTACTTCTCTGGGATTCTGATTCAGCTGAGTGCCAGGAAGAAATTTTGCTTTTATCCAATTTGCCACCTTTGCTCCACCTTCGATTCTGTCACGGTTGTTGTCTCTGAACTCCACAAGAAGTTTGTTTGAAACTTTGGCGTTTAAAAACTTTTTGGCTATGTCGGCGGGTGATGAGAGCAAGGTAGACACACCACTCAAGTTATGAACACGGATTTCCCGGGACCTGCAATGCACGTGACAAATGTTGTGAGTGTCCGACGCTAAGCGGTAACTGGTAGCACGCCATTCTCTAAAAAAAATCTCTACAACAAAAATCTCTACAAAAAGATCTCTAAAATAAAAATCTCTACACGCTAATAATCTCTACACTACAAAAACCTCTAAAATCAATTTTTCTACAAGTAAATAATCTCTACACAATAAAAACCTCTAAAATTAAAATCTACTTCAAAAGTTACAAGGGGTCATAGTTAAAAAATTCTCTTCATATCTTAAGTTTCGGTTTTAAACGTTAGGTTTAGGTTTTAAAAAGTTACTGTAAGTGAATACACAAAGGACAAACACTAACGGTTCAAAAAATGCTGATTTCGCTCGCGTAGCGAGCGGAAACGCCATTTTTTTTTGGCTCGTTTCAGTGAATTTGTTTTGAAATTTGACCTCTAGTAAATTTTGAACAAGGAGTATTTTTAAATTTTTAAGATAATTGTAATTTTAGAGTTTGTAGTGTAGAGATTTTTAACCTGTAGAGATTTTTATTTTAGAGGTTTTTGTAGTGTAGAGATTATTAACCTGTAGAGATTTTCATTTTAGAGATTTTTGTGTAGAGATTTTCTTTTAGAGATTTTTTTAGAGATTATGGCATGGACCCCGGTAAATAACTTGACGAGCAAGTACATATAGGAATGGAAAATTGCGACCTGGTGCTAGACTCTATCACTTCATATGCTGTTAAGTACTCATACTAAGGATATTTGTATGCTCACTTTATTGAATTTGAGAATCTTGTAGAAACCTTATGGGAAATAATAAGCACATGTACAACCTAATCAAACGCATGAGAACTGAAGGATAATGTAAAAAATTTCCGCAAAATTTCAAAAACCCTATTTTTCACGTGTTCAATAATACTGCAAAATTGTCAAAATTTTAAAACTCTCGAAGATTCATTATTGTTGTTGGCCGCTAAATTCCGATTAAGAGGCCTTACAACATATGCTAAGGCAAAACATTAAATTTTGAACAAAATATACGTACAAAATTTAGGCTAACAAAATAGCAAAGCTAACTAGACCCTTTACACTTTAGGTAGTTTATGCGCTAGAAGGTATAGAATAGATGAATAGATTAAAAAAGACAGTAAAATTGCTAAACACGAACGTTTGGCATTCTTCACAATTTTTCTGATTACAGTTTCCTTTAAAGTACTTTCTAAGTGTTACGCACTCATTCATAAAAATTAGAATATTTTAAATAGTAGCATATAGTTAAAAAAATTGCTTACACTTTGAATCCGTCAACAGTATCACCGGATGCTGTGACCACTTTCCTCGGTTCTCTTATTTCTATTAGAATCCCCGGGAAGTCTTCTCCTGATCCTTCAACTCTTACTTTAACCTAATCAAAGGGGTTAATAAAGTAGAGTTACAACTCATGCTTTACAATTTTATTTGGGTTTTGAATCCGCAGTTAGAACAACCGACTTTGCATCAGTGATGTGATATAAGGCAGTTCACATGGCGAACCTTTCTGATAGTGAGCAAGGAATTTAAGGAATTTGAGGAATTTCGGTGGTCACACTAAAACGTTCCGCTCAATACTACGTCTAAGCACTATAGATGAACACCCTTGGTTTTAAATTATTGTAGAAAAACTGGGTAACCAAACCCGTTTTAGGACAGGAGTTGTTGTTGCTTTCTTGTAAAGATTTTACTTTATTTTAACACTGAACTTAAGAAAAATGCCCAACTTCAGCGTTCTTCAGAGTGCAAGTATGTTTTCGTATTAACCAAAAATAGCTAGGCTCTTTTTTGAGGCTCTTTTCCTTTGCACTGCAATATAATCCATGGAGATCTCAAATTTGTTGTTTCAAGTAAAAAAAAGAATGCGCATCAACACGGGTCAAAGCCGCCATCTTGGAAATGAAGGGAAACCGTGTGCATTTCAATTGTTGCAGTGATTGACCGTTGAGATTTTCTTTTTAACTTTTAAGCCTCGTTTTTAAGAGGCGTTTTAAAGCGTTCAACGTTGAATACGTCAAGGCGTTGAACGCAAACAATGTTTGTAGACACCTAATGGTGCTCATATTTTTTACGATCAAAACCATTGTTTGTTAAGCTATGTCACTGAACTTTGCAATTGTTATTTACAATAAGTGGGTTTGAAGAGTGCTACTTGCCTTTCGTTCTCCCTCTGCAGATAGGAACAAAGACAGTAGGAGTACTGAAAACAGAACTGTGTATTCCATTTGTACGTTTCAGCAATTTGCTATAAACTTATACTACACAACAGGGTTAGTAGAACAAATTTTAGTCTGTCAGGGTTAGGCATTCTTAGGCCTTTTATAGTTGCCCATCGCAAAGGAGCGTCGTAGTAATTGGTCTCAACGCTCAAATGACGTTTGCATGTAATTTTGAAATAGGGGATATTTTAGCTATGTTTGCTATGCCTTAGCACGGTTAGGTTAGGTTTTAAGAACCGATTTTAAGAAATAGACTAATTTTTAAATCTGATACCAGAAAGTATTGTTAGTTAAACAAGACTTGGCGGTTGTGATGGCCAAACAACTTCAACTTTAAATTTCTAGGTCCTCCTTTTCCAATGATGGGCTTGTTCAGCAAGTATGTTGAGAACTTGTACAAGATAATCAGTACCTTCTTACCTTTTTTTCAAAATTTTGGAATGCAAATTTTTTAGAATTGTTATTGGATATAACCCATGAAAACAAAACGTGTAAAGGAGTGGTTATCGTAAATATTCTAGTTATTCACAAACAGTCCCGAGTTTAAATATGTCCAAAAAAATTGATACTTTGGCTATGTGCATTTAAATTTTTTTCTTAAAAACCTTCAAAACATTTTTAATAAATATAAAATGATTTCCAAAATATAGTTCAAGGTTAACTTAAATCGCCGTACTCGTGAGAATCTGGAAAATAACTTTATGGTCGGACAATTGATGTAGACCAGAATTTTCTAACCATAGCCGTTTCGTTACAATCATTTGCCCATGGCCATATACGTAAGACAAAAAACTAATTAGTAACATTCAAATTGTAGCAGATTTTTTTCTCAAGTAGAATTTTAAAATGATTTGAATCTGGAAGTAGCTTCTAAAACGTACTCTAAAACGTTGTCTTTAGCAAACAAACTTTAAAAGTAATTTACCTCGCTTATTATTTCGCTGTGTTACAGTTTCTCCTATACCGTTTGTCTTTTTATTTTTGGAAGATAATGGTTTCACAAAATAATACTTGCATTTCACTAAAAAACACTTTTACTCTAAAGGTTTGGCAAACGTCTTTGTTTTACGTCTTAATTTTTCATAATAAAAAAACAACAAGTGAGTGAAGGGTTCAAAAGGCTGTTATGACCTTTTTGACCCCAATGGGTCTAAGTAAGACCTATATAGGAAGCATTATGGGTAAAAAAAAATCGCATTATGACCCTTGCGACTTCCCAGCTTAATAAAATTCTAAACCAAAAATTAAACAAAATTTCTGCTGTCCTTGGACGGTTGTTTGGTTGGATTAGAATTACATTAATTTCATACTATCAAAACTTACTTGGACATCAATTTTGGACTACGAAGTAAAAAAGATAGGAAAATTATAGTATTATGAGTTAGTAAATTAAAGGCACATAAAATGTAATTGGAACTTAGCTTAGTACTCGAGCACGGAAGGTACCTTCCCTGTATTTTTTAGAAAAATTATGACGGAGCACTGTAAAAAGTGTGGTTACGTCAGCTAAAAAATGTCGAAGTAATTGGAAAGGGTTTCAGAGATTGGCTCGACTTCTCTACAAGCATCACAGATTTGCTACGTACCAAACATTTATCTTCGAAAACAAATTTGACTACTGCACGGGGAGCATGACGGCCTAGTTTGTTCCCTGGGTAAAAGCTCCCGTATCAATTTTTTTGCAAATTTTGAGTGCAATTATTAAAAGCAAAATTATCGAAACGGTAGGATCGTCTATACAAAAGATAGGACAAAGTGAGGACGTTATTTGACATTGGTCAGATGGCCAGCATGTAAGGGGAAGGGTAGGGATGCAGAAGGATAAGAAACTCATAAACATAGATGTTGTCATCAAGGAAACAAACCTGAAATCAGACACGGCCGTAGCTTTCGCCTGATAACCGCTGGTGACAAATGAGGGCAGTTTTCAGGATTACTTTGAGAATTTTTTTTATTGCCTTTTGACATTTGCCTATGACCTGGTCAACATGATTCCAGTGCTGGATAGTGGGGGAATGTGGTCTCGACCTGTGAGTTGACTTGAAAGTTCCGAGGGCTGAAGCTAATGGAGTTTCTGGTGCGAAATGAACGTGGGGTTGACCACAGAGGAGCCTCTTGTTCAGGCGGAGGTCAAGCAGCAGCCTCCTTTTGCATTGCATCGTGTCATACGCCTACAATCACCGCCCTACGCATACCACCCATCTTCAGCCTCCACGACTGCAAAATTCTAAACTTCCACTCACCACTACCACACCACCACTTTCTTTTACTGTGCTCTGTGTTTCCACCGAGATTCGATCTCGGTGCATGCTCAGGCTAGGACAAGGGTCCTAACCCCCGGACTTCGGGCCGTGGGCACTGCGAGACTATTGTAGAACCAATTGGGTAATTTCCATATCCTCTGCCTGTGAATGTCTAATCATTGAGATTAAGACATACATAAATTCAGAGACACGGTAATTGCTTAAGCAAAAAACAATCAGTAAAGACTTTTTTTGTGACTGATTGTGGGATTTGAACCCCCGTTCGCAGGCTGGCTAGTGGAGGGAGACATAAGCTCTAACCACTAGGACAACTCAGCCTTAACAAAATTTGAAAATGTTTTTTTTTTACAAATGTTGAGCGTAACTATTAGAGGCTACATTAGCAAAAAGTTCGCCCGTATAGCGTACAGTTAGGATAGCGCTTGGAAATTTTTGACACTTTAGGCTAGGTCAACAAATAAAATAAATAAATAACAAATAAATAAATTTCTTAAACGCACATATTAAAAACTTCATTATCAATCTTAGTAAAACTCTCTCGAACCACACGTGACTCTTTTACTTGACGCTGTAACTCAGGTTTTCTATGTTCTCTATTCATGAAAATGGCTTGCTAATAGGTGGAAATTGTCCACTTTTCGCGGGAAACAAGGTTTAAATGTGGAGGAGAACTGGTTTTAAGCTGAATGAAACTAATCGATTTAAAAAAAAACAAGCAAATGGAAGCCAATGCTTAGCACTTACCTTTACTTTTGATGCTCACTTATTAACACTAAGCGAGCACCGTGAATCTGGAAGTTACTTCTGAAACGTACCATAAAATGTTGTTTTTAGCAAATAACCCTTGGGTAGTAATTCACCACGCTTACTATTTCGCAGTAATACGGTTTCTCCTGTACTTTTTTTAATTTTAGGGGATGATTGTTCCACAAAATGAAACTGGCAATTCACTAAAAAACTTCTACACTAACAGTTTGAGAAATGTTTTTGTGTTCAAGTCTTTAATTTTTATAAAAAAGCAAAAATAAATATATGGTATGTTCAAAAGGCTGTTTGGACCAATTTTGACCTCAAGTGATTCATTTTGAGGCTTATGACGTAGAAGGCATTTTTAGGTGAAAAAAGAAAAAAATAATAAAACTCCTGCTGTCTAGAACAGTTGTTTGGCTGGTTTATAATTACAGTTTATTATTATCAATCCTTACTTGGACATCAAATTTGAACTACGAAATAAAAAATAAATGAAAATGATAGTGTAATAAGTTAATAAATTAAAGGCATATAAAATTTTATTGGAACTTAGCTTAGTACTCCAGCACGGAAGGTACCTTCCCTGTATTTTTTAGAAAAATTATGACGAAGCACTGTAAAAAGTGTGGTTACGTCAGCTAAAAAATGTCGAAGTAATTGGAAAGGGTTTCAGAGATTGGCTCTATTTCTCTACAAGCATCACAGATTTGCTACGTACTAAACATTTATCTTCGAAAACTAATTTGACTACTGCACGGGGAGCATGACGGCCGATTTTGCACTGTTAGTAAGAGCCCCTGTCTCAATTTTTCCAAATTTTTAGTGTAATTATTGGGGACTACATCATCGAAAAGTTAGGCCCGTTTGTCCTAAAGTTAGGATAAAGGAGAAGGTAAGGTTGTGGAAGGATAAGGAGCTCATTAGCATAGATGTTGTCATCAAGCGGAATCAACAGAATATCCGTAACATTCCGCTGTTTTACAGCCCTAGTCCACAAAGAGAGAAAAGCAACCTTACGTGAGGTACGGCCCTGCCCCATAATCGCAGGTGACTCTATTCCAAGGAGGGCAGTCTTTAGGCTCACCTCATCATTATTGGGAAACGTCTCGAGTAATTTCCACATCGTGTCTCTGAATGTCTAATCACTTGGATACGGGCACACATAAAGTGAGAAGCAAGTTAATTTCTTAAGGACAAAGCCAACAGTGAAGACTATTTTTGTGGCTGATCCGAGGATTTGAACCCCCGTTCGCATGCTGTCTAGTGGAGAGAGACTGAAGCTCTAACCACTAGCCAATTAAAACGCACTTAAGTATCTCATTATTACATTTAATTACACTCTCCATAATAGACTATAAGACAAATACCCTATCCGTGTCATGATGCATGCAATGACTGTGCTGATCATTACGCAATCGATGACCCATATGATTAGTGACTTCTGTTAACAGAGACCCACACTTCGGTGACCATTGGCTGCCATCTTGATTTTCCATATAACTAAACCTTGACACTTGCATCTACCCTACCCTACATGTCGTACATGCATATGCTGATCAGTTAGCAAACCCGGACTCTAACATTAGGATCCGGGGCTGAATATTGTATAAGTTTGAATCTTCTCCTAATTATGACTTTTACTCAAAAAATTAATTGAATTTCGAATCTCTATAAACTTGAAATACAAATATTCTCAAATTGAATTTTTCTGAATTTCTTCGATGAACAAGATTTAACTCGATTTGTAAAGTAATCCTTGATCATTGTTTTGAAAGTTTTGGAATCTATTGTACAATTTTTTGTATCTCCCTTCCATGTTAACCTTATAAATGGAGGATACTTAAAGCCCAACCAAAGTTTTCAAAGTTCAAATGACTGGGTTAGAAAACTTAAGAAAACTTTATAGACTGTTACAAATTTTTTTGACACGTTTAAAAAGTCTGAGAAATTGCTCAAACTTTCGGAATTTGTGGAACTCTTCCAATTTGTTGAAATTTCATAATTTTGCAATTTACAACTTAGTATTCAGCAGAAGTTATACTTCTGCACAACGCAAAATGATTACACTTTAAAAAAAAACTTATTTTCATAAAAAATACATTTAGTATGAAATTTGTTGCAGTTATCCACAGTTCACCCGCGCAAGTTTGCAGGTTTACCCACGAAAATGGGCTGCAGCTGCGGGTTGTGTGGGCCATTTGTTTTTGAAAAAAATTGCGGGTGCGGGTTGGGCGGGTTTACAGTTCTCATGGGTGCGGGTTGGTTGAGTAATTCAAACACTCAGTTCGCAGGTTTGTTCTAGATTCAGCAAATACCTAAACGCTCAGAATATTTCAGTCTCTTTAAGCAAAAACTCAGTCATTATGAGACTGTTGATTTTTTTTCTCCAAAACAACACTACAACTTTTTGTCTGCCTCCTTTGCTAATATTATGAGAAGAAGGAAACGAGCTCATCTAATGTTTCCAAACTTCAACTAACATGGTTTGATGAGTACTGAAAAGTTAAGTGATCAAAATTCATTTGGACACGCTAAATAAAACTTTAACTGCAATAAGAGTTGAAAGAAGTTTTTTTTCTGTAACGGTTTGTGCCGTGCAATGTTTTGTCGCATACTTGTGTCCTTATGATTGACTTAAAAGCTTGCGTGACTGAAAACCGCGTAGTAATAGTATTCAAACTCAGCAATTATTTCATTGTTCATTATGTAGCTCAGAAATATTATGTTCCTTCACTTTTACTTTTGTGAATTATCCAGACCCAAATGAGCATTTATTCGTACAGAACTAGGTCAATATCGCTACAAGAGCTCACATTTGAGTTGACATTGTAGTTAACGTGATTGAAATAAATTTATTCTACAATAATAATAAAGTTTATAAGCTAATCAATTTTTTATTAACTCAAATTTTGCATTCCTCAGAACATAGTTTGATTGTATCCTGACAGTAGAGCAAACAGGGTGCACATGCAAGCTCATAAAGCAAGTAAACATTACACTCATGTTTATTTTCATGAACTTTTGACTTTAGAATGATTATAATAAAAAATCCTCATTCCTGGCCATGCCGCCGCTTAAAATGCTTTGTCAATTCTCCTCTAATCTTGAATGCTGCATCACACCATGTGCACTGAAATGGCTTCTCTCCGGTGTGAACCCTAACGTGAGATTCAAGTATGCCTTGATTCAAAGCCATGAAGTTGCAATACTTTCAAACGAACTTGCTCTGCCTTGTGTGCGTAAAAAGGTGCAATTTTAATTGACTCTGTGTTGTGTATTTTCTCGTACAAAATGTACAGGTATGAAGACCTTGACCCGTGTGGGTGCGCATGTGCGTTGTTAGTTCTCCCTTCCGAATAAATGATCTTGAACAGTTGGAACAGTCAAACGGCTTTTCGGCAGTATGGACATGACAAATGTGGTTCAGAAGGTTTGTATGCTGTTTGAATTGTTTGAGGCAAAAGTTACACTCGTAGTTTCTTTCATCACTGTGAACAATTTTGTGTTGTCTAAGGAGACTTTTAGTTTTAAACCTCTTGTCATATTTAGTGCATTTATGGTCAAGTTTCTCAGTGTGTCTCTCTTTGTGTATTCGAAGGCATTTACGTGTCTAATACGACAGTTGGCAAATTTCGCAGATAAGGGGCCTATCTTCAGAATGCCTTTTAGAGTGCTCGGATGCATCATCTTTTGTTTTGAACTTCGCCCCGCAGTCACCGCAAGGAAATGGTCATATGCCGGTATGAACACTGGAGTGTTGGTGCAATTTTGCTCGGTCTTGAAACCGCTTCGAACAAATTTCGCATTGTTAAGGACGGAAATTCGAGTGAGTTATTTGATGTCTCTTTAGTTTTGAAGCGGTTTTGAACATTGCTGTACAAGTTGTGCATGGAAAGGGTTTCAAATCAGAATGAACTCTTGCATGAATCTTTATGTCGCAGCGTCTTCTAAATTTTTTTCCACATTCTGGACAAGCGTATTTACGTAGCTTGGAATGCACGTAAAGACGGTGACCGAGTAGATTCGTGCGTGCCTTGAACCGTGCCGAACAGATGTCACATGTGAAATTTCTGGCTTCCGAATGCACAGCGTTATGATTTTTCAATGAAGCACGGGTTTTAAAATGTTTCAAACAAATGTCACAGTGTAAACGTCGTGTGGTGGAACTAAGCTTCGTTTTCTTCTTGAGAGAGCTTTTAAATGCTTGAGTTTCGGAGTCATTGAAATTTAATGATTTTGTACGATTTTTGCATGCTATTTTGCCTAATTCCGAAGTTTGGGAGTCTGGAGGAACTAACCTTCTCAATACAACAAAGCATTTGTATTGAGCCTCTATTTCAATAGACTTCATTTTCATATGCTGCAAAAACAAGATTTGATTATAAATATATTTGAGGGTTTAGTAGAAAAATTTAACAATTATAGTGATATCCACCGTATAAAAGAGAATATTACCCGTAGAATAATATTTTATATAAGACAGAATGCAAGGTCATTGCACGGCGGGTGCCATGAAGGTATTAATTTGTTGATTTACTTTATTTTAATTGAAGTAGCTTAGAAAGACAAAACTTACTTCATCGTTTATAGCCTATGGTTACGTGGAGTCTATACGACTGATTTCCATGTGATATTTTACTTGGAACTAACTAATTATTTATTGTGAAAACTTACCCAAACCTCAAAAAAACTGGCGAAACAGTGCATACAAAACAACGATGGAATAATTGTAAACTGAAGCTCCAAACTGTTGCAGAATTAGTTCAAACAAAAATTTGAAATGACCTCCTGGCCATGAATTTTTCCAAAGTGTAGTTCGATTCTGTAAATTAAGCCGTTTGAGGCTGCACTAAAATAGAATCTATACAAAATACAATAAGAGACATATCCTGTGTTGTGGGGTTGATTATCTTTATTTACACCATAAGGCCTTAACCTCCTTCACTAACCCTAAACCAAAAATAAATACTGTTTTCACATAGGGCGGGAGTAAAGCAGAGGTTGCCAATGTACCCTTCCACTGTACCCTCCAACTGTACCCTCCCATGTACCCTCCATGTATATTCTGCAGTGTTGCCAAGTTTCCTATAGGAAATCGCTGTTGAGCATCTAACCGTACCCTCCCATGTATCCTCCCATAAAATAAATCTTATAAATTCTTATAAATAGTTATGAAAGTACTATAAAATACTAAAAAATAATGATGAAATAATGAATAACGATAAAAGAACAAAAAAAATGACCACATCCTGTTAATCGTTGGTTCAGTGACAAGTTTTTTTGTTGCCCCTGGTGCCGGAGGCATGTAGCATGGGGTATATTTAATGTACCCGACGAGCGAAGCGAGGAGGGGCGGTATTTCAGGATTTTGTAGTGTTTTTATCACTATTTATATGATTTTATAGTACTTTCATAACTATTTATAAGAATTTATAAGATTTATTTTATGGGAGGGTACATGGGAGGGTACGGTTAGATGCTCAACAGCGATTTCCTATAGTAAACTTGGCAACACTGCACAATTTACATGGAGGGAACATGGGAGAGTACAGTGGGAGGGTACAGTGGGAGGGTACAGTGGGAGGGTACATTGGCAACCTCTGCTTTACTTCAGCCCATAGTTCAACAAAATGGAGTTTTAATGTGTTAGAATTAATTGAAAATGGAAAACTCTAGTACACAAAAGTAAAATTTATAAATGTACTGACAAATTATAATTATGCAAAAAAGAGTTTATCCGAAGCAATCGCAATCGAATGTATGTATAGCATACCCCATAAGCTAGTCAAAAACGTTGTGTATTTTGAAAATGTATTTTTATAAGACAAATACCATGATTTAGTAAAATTTTCAATTTGAAGGATTTGTGAGAATATTGAACTTTAAACTTGATAAATTGTTAAAGAAATTTTCATTCACCCATTTTTCACATTTAGGGATATACCAGGGGGATTTATCATATTTTTATATCTTAATTCAGTATGTTTTTAACCCCATTAATTTTTAATGACACTGATAACTGACACATTGGTTTAGAACTGACGCACTTGGCCCTCTATTGAAAAGAAAAAAAAACTGAAATATTTAATGTCATAAAAGGAAGAAATAATAGTATTAATTCATTGTATTAATACGAGTTCGAGTTTGAAAAGCAGTTTCATTTTAAAACTGAACTTAAACTTAAAAAAAAAATTAGCAAGATTACTGAGGTTTTAAACCTGCGGCTTCAATCTTCACAAAGTACAATAAATTTGTAGATCCATCGACTTCTAACAAATAATTTAGTTTATGTTATTTATGTTATGTTAACTAAATTTATTCTTGGATTATATTGTATTATATATATTATATATATTTTAAAAAGGTTATAAAAATACTGTGAATCTTCTAACAATGAAAACCATCAGAACGTGTGCTAAATCCTGCACATGAAAAACTTCCACAGGCTGATCTAAAATAGTCATATGGGTGTGAATACTTATTTATGGTTTGTCAAGCATAACTTTCTTTTAAAATAACAAATACTAAACTACCAATTCAATTCCTTACCAAGCTTTTGAAAAAAATAATAAAAAAAAATATGCAAGTTGTAATTTATACATAATGTAATTTTTTTATACATTATTTTCTTACAGTAGATGCTCCATGAGATACATAACTTAAGTTAGTAATTGTCACAAATTTTGATTTTAATAAAAAAAATCAATTTGCAAAAAATTGCTGATACTATTTTCTATAGGTAATTTGCAGATATCCTGCACAGGTTGCGAGTTGCTCAAGTTGGGTTAATATGTACATCAATCTGCGTTTCATGTACAGTAAATCTATTATTGTAAGAATATTATTGTAATAATAAAATTTTTCTGAAGAGGTCTTTGTTTCTGTTTCTAGTACAAGGCCGCCTCAGATCGCCGGTTCAATTCCCATGGTCCACCGTAACTTTCTACATCTAGTGTTTTCCGTAAACCGCCTTGTGCTTTCTAGTGTATACGTATTTTGGCTGCATGACATGAATTTATGTAATATTGTATGATTTGTTCTAGACTGAATTCTTAAAAATAGCTTCATTCACGTAGAGCGAGCTTTAAATATATATCGAAAGCAACTTACATAAGTCACGTGTGGTCGACGGAATACAGCTTTGAGTTTTAGGCTCGTAGAATATTGAAATGTTAAGGATACTCTGTTATGCCCACTTTATGACATGTATGTAAATGATGCGGTGATAATCTTATCCCTATCTCTCCCTTCAGGTCTTTTTATTCCATATCAATCAATTGATTGATTCCATATTCCATTTTCTTCCTACATAATATCCCTTTTAATGCGATAGTAAAAGTCTCATAATTCGACTTACAAAAGAAAACACTCAGCCTCGTGGAATTGTCAAACAAAGTGCATGGAATATTCTATTCTTATATCAAAGTCAAGAGCAAAATAAATAGTAGTCACCGGCCAAAAAATAAATTCTGCTTGCTTGTACTTCCTATTAATTATTTGTTTGCAGCACACTGCTTCCACTTTTGAAAATTGAAATATGTGCAAATAAAGGGACGGTAAATGATGTAATTTACAAAAATCCTTATCAATAAAACTTACAGTTCTAAAACCTTTCTCATGTGAGGTTTTAATTTTATTATTTCCAAGATACTTACAGGAAACCGAGTTCAATAACCCTGCAACTGCTAATTCATCAAAGTATTGTAAAGCAAGTGTTTTCACAATACATAATCTTTGCACAATTTTCAGCTTGATTAGGTACAACATGCAAAAACGAGGAAATTCTATTTATGTATTCAAGAATCCCCTCTGCCAGCTAAAATTGTAATGACTCTCAATAAACTTGATAAATATTACTTTCGCAGTATGACATTCAGTGGATGGATAGTTGGTCTGTTTCCCGCGCAGAAAATTTTGTCACGAGAAATTGGCTTCAAAATAAAAAGTTTAGCAATATTGTATGCTGTTCTTATACTATTTTGCGAGTATAGTGAAGGGGTGTTCTACATTATCAGAACCCTTTCCTGGGCAACGAGCTATCCAGTATCAGAAGTAGTCTTTGAATATTGCTATCATATCTGTCATAACCTTATTACTGCAACATACTCACGTATCTCCTCAATAAACAGTTGCAATAGGGTTGTAGAACTTTTCAATTATATGTTTACTAGTCTATTGACTAGTCAGTTCCATTATTACCCTAGGAGTTATGGAACTAGTGTATTCTGTAATTCACATACGCAGCACATTATACGGGAAAGGATACTTCAGCGCCGTTTACTGGGTTAGTATTTTTCAACAAGTAATCTATATCATAGGAAATATCAAAGCTTTATTTCTCTGCTATTATCAACTCTCATTTACATTATTCTGTGGCATATGACTATGCAGCATATTGGAGGGTTTGACAGGAAGCCTGGTACTGGAGTTCAATAATTGTGTTGGGCTAGTGTCAGCGCCGTTTGTGCTGAACAATGTGGAATGTAGTGATATTACGTTTCAGGTGAAGTTAAACATGAAAAACAAAATTGACAAATTTCGACAGCTCAAAAAAAATGTATTTGATTTTTAACAACATCGGAGGCTTGTACGCCGGAACTCTAGTGTTTATTGGTTCGTACTATTTGGTGCCAAGTATTCTCAGCGTTATCACAGTACGTACGAGGACTAAAATTTTTTCCTTCGGTGGATTTGTTGACATTGGCTTACAATTGGGTGCAATACTTTATGTAGGGAGTATAATGCAACAAACGGTATGTAATTACATTGTTTGTAATGAAATAGGATCTAAAAAAAAACCTAAAAATGGCCTAAAATAAAGGGCCTAAAATCTGGCATAAAAGGGAATTGACATAAAAAAAGAAGCTAAAGTCATTAATATAATTAAAAATCACGAATTATTAACTCTAATCGGAACCAATTGGCAATTAAACTAAACCTAACCTAATAATAAAAAAATTCAAATAAACAATAATTAATAAAATAAACAATAAACATACACGCCTATAATTTTTTTAAACTCTGGGAAAACTTCAAAGGATATGTTAAACAATTGGAAATTTTGAGCGTTGCAATAACTGCAAGCTATAGGTTTTAGAAAAAGTATCATTATTTAAGAAAGGACCACCGTATTTAGTGGATTTTTAGAAACAATAAATGTTGTTTAATTTCAGAGGGATGATTCCATACCGGTGCTAGATGCAGCAATTGCGTAAGCTACGCTTGAATTCAGCAACGAAGCTGAGCCGACAAATTTTGCTGAGGTAAAACTTTATCGCTAAATGTCAAAAAAATGTATAAAAAATATTAATTTAAATAGGATTGTCGAAACAATTTAATTTATCAAAAATTTAGGTTATAGCATTAATTGACTACTTGAATTCTTGGCATTGGGGACTTACGGCAAGCGATCTCCTTATCATAAATGCTGCTCTATTGCCAACTGTAGGTTTTTCTTTACACTAGAACTTTTTGGTGCAGAATTTTTACAATGTTGACTGAAAACATTTTTGCCAATACCAACTGCCTATTATTAGTTTTTGATCTCTTAATTAAATTTGTTTGCTTCACAGATTCTCGGAGGTGTAATAACCTACTTAATTGTGATGTTACAGTTGATTGACTCCGGCAATTAAAACTCCACAATATTTCTTGGTTCAATTTACTTAAATCAATGCTATGT
>JAQFYP010001366.1:0-15850 GCA_034694865.1 Bilobella braunerae
CAACTTATACTAGAGACCCGGTTAATATTAGAGTAGTCTCAACTTATACTAGAGACCCGGTTAATATTAGAGTAGTCTCAACTTATACTAGAGACCCGGATTATATTAGAGTCGTCCCGACTTATACTAGAGACCCGGCTTATATTAGAGTCCAGACTTATATTAGAGACCCGGCTTATATTAGAGTCCCGAATTGTACTAGAGACCCGTATATATTAGAGTCCCGACTAATATTAGAGACCCGGCTTATATTTATGGTATCGCGGAATGACTCGGCTTACCTATAAACTGCGGCCTATAATAAAACCATGGACGCAAGTCCTTAGGGAATTGTCATAAATTCGATCAATGAATCAATTTACAGTAGAACCGGGCTTATAGCGGATTATTTACAGTATAAGTGACTTCTAACTGTATTCAAATACAATTCAATGCTTTGTAAAATTCATTTTAGCACGGACTATTTTTTCTGTGCAAATTTGTTTGTCTGTCCGTCTTTCCGGCTGTCCGTCAGTTTGACATCAGACGCCATATTTTACATGTAATTTGGGATGCATCTGCGGTGGTTAAGGGCCAAACTCCAGACAAAATTCACTTTCCGGTTTATTTCAGGGTCAAAGGTCAAGAGTCAAAATACCCTAAATTTAACGTGCTTTATTCAAAAAACCGTTGGAGCTATGGGCGCCATGTTTTATGCACAATTCAGTTTACTGAATCGTAAGAAAACCGAGTGTAAAACTGTGGTATGCAGACCAATGTAAAGCCAGTGAGGTATCATATGTATGTACATGTATTCAATAGGCTAATTTTGTATTGTGGATTTTTTGTACAACAATATTAATGAGTACACCTAAACTATTAATTTGACATATATGTTAACAATATTATACATATTCGAGGAGTGGCGGTGACTGTTGATCCAAAGGTCGGCAGGTTTGCTTCAGCTTGTTTTTTTTGCAATAAAAAGTAAATGTTGTACAAAACAAATCAAGTCCGATTCATGACTCGAGTCAAGTGCTATAATTTATAATTGTAATTAGTTGATTGAGGTTAGCATTTTATTGCTAATTTAACTTAAATTTGCTCCTGTTTTCCATGAAAATTAAGCAGCGGAAATGTTCCGGAAATTGATCTTGAATGGGCTATTCCCTAAAGCAGATTTTTTTTTCATTTTGTTGACGAGAACATAAATTTTTTAATTATCATTCTTTAGCAAATCAAGGTTTGTCATTATTCATTCAAGCTAAAATCAATTGTTTCTCAATTAAAATTTTTAATGCAACTTTGTTTAAACTTCAATTTCAGTTAAAACAATTTATTCCACTTTACTCCAATGATTGCCGCAAAGCGGCAACACGTTCTAGTTTAACACATTTTAACATAGATCAGGCAACTGAATCAACATAATGTTACTCTATATTTATCTACTTCGGCAACAATAATTTGTGGTTCAGTGTTAACATGACCTTCTTCATGATACTGATAAGGATTTGCTCCTAAAATGTGCGTAGCATCGTCATATTGCCTTGTTTTCACCATTCGTTCCTTAATACAACTTCCCGCCAAAACTTCGTCATTTGTAACGGGCACCTATATACGGACTTACGATAATTATTTGTACTAAACATAATGAAAGTTATAGACACCAAAACGTTAGGTTCACGTTAATCAACAATTAAGTTAGCGTTAGGAAAACTAAACTCAACAGAAAATATTTAACCAAATACTTTGCCACATCTAGGAGATGGTCATCATGTCCCACTACTGGAGCTGAGCTTGAGCTGCTTACGTCAGTGAGAACGTCTGTTAGCAAACCAGAATTTGTTTAGGTGCAATACGACTTCAAATTTGACATCAAACTTTATGCATAATTTCTGTTTACATGAATCCAAAACATCCCAAAAAAATGTCGGAAAAATGAATTTGAATTCTTTAACTCAAAGTTTACATCAAACCAAATACATCTTCATCCATATATGACATCAACTTTTCACATCAAAATTTGTTCTACATCAACAAATGACAGCAAAAATTGATTTGCTTCAAAAATTGACCTCGCACTTTTTACATAAAAAATTGTTGTTCATCAAGAAATCCAATCAAAAATTTGATTTCGCACCACACTCAATACATCAACCAATGACATTAACATTTTACATCAAACATGACTGCACCATTTTATAACATTGTAATAGCTAACTTGTCCTAGATCCAGCAGGGTCTGAAACCGTGTAACCGCTCCATGGTGCAATTTTGATAACTTGATAGTTCTGGTCACGCTTTGATTTTTTGTGGTTGTAGCAATGGGCGTCATCAACAACGACCGTCTTCAATTTTTGGGCGGGAGTCATAATGTAGTCTAAATTTTTTGTAAAAAAAATCTCACTGGAATCAGTTGGTTTGCAATGCAATTCATGTCGGTACTCCATTAGGGAGCCTGGGTTTCTGCGATTAATTTCCTTAAATATTGCCCTAACGTAGTCCTTCCTAGCAGCAGCGTACAGGACGCAGTAGAAAATTTTGCATAAATTTGAGATAAAGACATCAAGCCAGGGTCGGAACACGATAAGAACTTTTTCTGCCCGGAAGGTATCATATCCAACGCCACTTGCAAGTGCAGATAGCGTCTTATCGATATCCAGAACCATGATGAACACTATACTATCAAGTGCGTTGGCACTTATCAAGTCTTTCGTTGCCTTACGCGTACAAACTACAGAAGCACTGAATACAGCAACAAAAACAACCACCCTAACGACTTTGTACAACATTTCACTTAAAAAAGTATTTAGGATTTGGATTTCAAGAACGCTGAGGTTACTGATGTGTTTGAAAACTTGAATTGTGCGGTGAATTTTTTGAAAGTTTAGAAAATAGACTTACTCTGCTTTGAGCATATGCCTATCTTTTATACAGAATGTTCACCAACAGCGAAATAGAAATACTAAAAATAACCTAAACCTAAGTGTTGTATCGCAATTGTGTTCCTAGAAGAATTTTAAAGCTCAATTATCCATAGGTAAAAAACGTTGTTTTTTTTTCTACAAACATTAAGAAACTTTGAGATTTTTGAAAATTGAAAAAGAAACTGGAAAATGAAGCGGAGAGGGCACTTTAAGCTGAAAAATACTAGGTTTCCTGTTCTAAACGTTGTGTAACCTTTACAAACCGGAACAATAATTGAATCCTACAAAGAATTTTTTTATTTTTGAGTCTAGACTAGACGTTGAAATTCCTCCCAAAAGTTTTAAGTTCAAAAATATTCGCTATAATAATTTAAAATTTGTCAATAATCTGTCAAAAAAATAAGCAATTTTGTTTGTCGTGACAATAATTTTTTCTTGAACCATATTGCTTTACCCCAATGTGGTAAAGCAACCAACTCATTTAGTGTTTCTTTCTGGGTACACTGAAATTCTTAAGTTTGCAAATAACCTCGCAGTATTTCAACTTGGATGCATATTGCATCTTGACGCATCAATACAAATTAATTAAAAAAAAATAAGTCTAGTGTCTAAAACATAGTTTAGTATGATTATTTCTCATTTCATGTACTTTCATGCGCTTAACAGGTAAACTTCAATTTGCTGTAGAGAAGCTAATTAATGCTTAATAACGTTTAATGGTTGCAATATAGTCAATTAATTTCTTGAGGACTTTGAGGCTGGTACATTTTGTTTGCCGATTTGAAAATGAGTGTGATACTCATCTGAGGCAATTTGCCTAATAAATAACGGTTAGTTTTAAATACTAACCAGTTTCCACAATATCAAACGGTTGATGATATGTCAAAAAGTTTTTTAGAATTGTAATTTATTATACTTTGCTATACTATATAGTAGTAAATTGTAATATTCATTTTTAATAAAAGTATATGTTAAATTTAATGTAATATAATACAACTATAGAGGCAATGTATGAATTAGGTGTACGTGATGAGCAGTTTAGCTTTGATAGATAAAATATTTGGAGAATGAGCGATGAATGAGAATTCGCCGACTTGTGTAAGGAATTCTGTATTAATTTTTGTAGATGGTTTTTACAAGCACGAACAACTCGTCTCATGTAGATCTACTAGTATGCAGAAAATCCATTAAAATATTTTGTGTTCTGTAGCACAAAGTTTCCACAAATACTCTTAGCATGCAAGTAAGCATTCGTCTTGACATTGAATGCAGTTGTTAATTTCGTTTTTGGAAACAATGTACCTCCTTTCGATTTTAGTCACAGTTTTACTAACATCAAAATCAACCTGTGTAAACAAACACATTAACAATAATCAAGTATTAGAAAATAATAAAAACTCAAAAGCTTCAGAATCTTAGTTCGTAAGTATAGGGACGAAAATTGTTTAAAAAATTGTTTAATCATCAAATAATTTAGACCATTAAACATTAATTAAAGATTTGTTTAAATTTACTGATAATTATGATTCTCACTCAGAGAAAACATAAAATACTAGGTAAATAATGAAATAATAAACCGCAACCGTTGTAAACGCACGTAACGTAAGTAGCGTATTGAACTAACGCAAATAAACTCCACAAATTTTAACCCAAAAGCACTGATGGGTCGGTCTTGGATGTCAATTGGGGGTGGTCATGTCACTGCTGGGATAGGGTCAGGGTCAACTGGGTCATGAGTACCATAATATCTTTCCATTTTATGCAAAATTTGCAAAAACCCAAAAAACAACAACGGTTTTTGGGGTCATTTTCGAGGTCGAAATGAGTAGAAAGGGTCAGACCCTATGACCCATCTTCGAATTTGACCTCCCTATTGACCCTTAGAAAATTCTGCCGTAAACGGATTTTTAAAATTTCAACGCGTTTGGGAGTTATGTCGCAAACAGGTGGACAGACTGAGTTTTCCCATAAAGCAGCTAGACGCTACTTAATAAACAAGAACTGATGAGTTTCTAATTATTTAGCATAGAAATTCATTTAAACAAACTATATATTTCAGCTTGCTAAGCACTTGCCTTAAAATTGTTCATCGAAATCCTTGGAAGCCATTTTTAGAAACAATTTTTATCTTTACATTAACTTTGAAACTAACCAACAACAACAACTTTGGCGTTTCGGCAAACTTGTAAGAGTCTACTGGCACACTCCAAAACTTTATGACACAATGCCAACTAGAGTGTATATTTACATGTACCATTCTAAACTAAAATAGCTAGTTTCAGCAACTAGAGGGAGTTGCAGTAGTTGCAGGCAAAAGTATACTTACACTTAAAATTTTTACTATAAACGTGACTACATTTATTTCTGACAATTAGGCAATTTGCTAAAGAAAAATTGGGATTGCCAATACGGCATTTTTCTTAAAAATTTGATTCAAAATATTTGAAAAACATAGTAATTGTAGCAAAAAATTAGAACTGTTTTTTTTTGCGCAAAATCGCGATTGAATGTGAAAGGCTAAATCCATTAGGATTACAGAAAGAAGCACTTGATTTTTTTTACAAGTAAAGTACAATTCCAATTTTGAAAATTTACTTATGGTCAAATGTCACCATTAACTATTTAGGAATTGTTTCTAAGTTACTTTGAGTTCATGTTCATAGAGTTAGCACATTGAATTATTTGTATTTAAGCTATGATTTTCAAAATAAAAAATTATTGCCATATGTTAAAATAATCTTAGTAATTTTAATTGTTGATCACAATTAACTAATTGGATTAACAATTTGAAACCTTAAGATTGAGATTGAGATTGCCGTCAACCTTTTGAAGAAGTTTAATGTTAAAAAAGTTGATTAGAAAAAAAAACCGTCCTAAGGCGGGGGTATTCTTCCTTACCGTAGTCATTCTGAGGGTCGTATGGACATACATAACAGTTTAATTGATAACTGGTAACCATTCCTTAATAAATATCTAAATACTAATTTTTAATACAAAATAAATCTAATTTAAAAATCGATTTTAAGCCATTTAAAAGTCATAGTTCGCTTCAGCGTAAATAAAATCCCCCATTTACATAAATTATTAATTGCAATTAACTAATTAGAATCAAAATTTAGGAACAAAGAGAGTCTGTGAATCTTTTGGTATCATGATATTTAGCAATTTCGAAAAGTTAATTTTCAAAAAAAGCAGGTTAAAACGAAGCTGCGAGTACTCCAATCTGCGATGTTTGAGTCTGCTGGAACAATATTCACCATTCGGTCACACGGCCAGTTGTTGTAAATCAACATAAAAAGGTGGTTTTGTCTCTGCCTTGCGCCTCACGACGACGACGACCACCAACGAACTCTATTTTATATTTTATATCTAGTTCTCCATAGTAATTGCCTGTGTCTGTGCGTAGTCGTTGCACAAAAACTCCCTTCCATACAATAAATAAAGACTGGAGTTGGGGGCTTGGAGTTTACACAGAGAAATTTTTTGGTCCGCATTGAACGAGTGGACGGGAATGCGCATGTGTCAACTCAAAGGCTCTTTTCCGTTCAGTAGGGAAGTAGAAGTCGGGAAGAGAACAACTCAGAGCCGTTCTCTTCTTGGTCACACAAAAATGCCCTCATTCTAAGGAACGCTAGGGATGGGCATCGCCTTTAATATAAACGTTAAAATAAAAAATGCCCCTTCTATTACTTGGGGTTCTATACTTGTAATTAATAATAGCCAAAGCTTGCGTGACAAAAATAGAGTAGCAAGCATAAGATATAGATAGATAGATAGATAGATAGATGCTTGCATAGATACCCAAGAATAACTTTATGGGTTTGATGCAAGAATAACTCTCAAACGCACTTTTACATTCAGTAGGGAAGAAGAAGAGGAGGGAGCATCTCCGACGAAGCCGTCTTCTCGTTCACACAATATAATACCCCCACTTTAAGAAACGCTAGAGATGGACATCGCTCTTAATTAAATTTTAAAATAAATACTGTTCTAGGACGGGTTTGGTTACCAATTGCTTAGAAATGTAAGTATAAAGTAAGCAGAAGCTGTGGGGTTGTAAATTGTCGTAGGCAATGCTCACACACGTCAAATGGATAAAAAATACTGCACATATATTAGTACATCTAAAACAAGTTTATTGTCGACAAGTCAACAGCGTTATTTATCAGAATATTTGCAACGCAAGGTCGGTCCGGCCTCTGGTACTGGATGGCTCAGGCCAATCTTGCACTCTTTCGGATTGGTTGGATCTATGTACGCGAAATCCCGCGCTTTCGCTCCATTGCATGCGCAAAATTTTGAAATTTGTATTAAAACCACTTTCTCTTCCTCATCGGGTACCAGGTTATTTTCAGTTTTAGTTGTTGGATTTACTTTTACTTTACAATCACAACAGTCCTCGAATAAAAACTATTATATTATATTTTATTAAGTTTGAGTTCTAATTAATAAAAGCCGTATTTTTTGCTGTCGTAATGTGCGACTGTATTTGATATTTTAAAACCGCCGTAGCATTAAGCATTATAGGCATCCTTTCTAATTTTGCCCATAGATGTTTTGCGCTGAGAACCAATTTGTACAGTTTTTATTTTACGTTTGACAATTGTACTTCGTCCAAAGAGGGGCTTGTTTGGCTCTGTTTTTGTTTTCACTTTTGGGACAATAACGAGCCAGACCTTGGAACAGACCCTAGGCCCTTCAATCTATGTTCCAGACATTCAATTAACTACTGCATTAGGTAAAAGTGCGTTATTTGACATTCCCGCAGAGCGGATGATCAACATGTAAAGGAGT
This sequence comes from Bilobella braunerae, assembly GCA_034694865.1. Classification (NCBI taxonomy): domain Eukaryota; kingdom Metazoa; phylum Arthropoda; class Collembola; order Poduromorpha; family Neanuridae; genus Bilobella; species Bilobella braunerae. The sequence goes on from JAQFYP010001366.1 coordinate 7,701, forward strand.
GGGTAGGGATGTGGAAGGATAATGTGCTCATTAGCATAGATGTTGTCAACAAGCAGAATCAACAGACTATCCATAACATTCCGCTGCAGTATATACTGTCTTTGTGTGAATTATTATAAAGTGCTTAAGTGTAGACGTACAGGTCAGATTGCATTAGTCTCAGGTCTGGCCTGTGTGGCGAGACACGTATAGTTGTAATGTTGTGTGTACTCACTCTCTGTCAGGAAGAAACGTAGCTACCCAGCATGTGTTTTGAAGGGTATGGCGACCGATTACCATGTAATAACCAAATTTGCATGCCGTCCCGACTGGTACCTACAAACAAACTTTACATGCACCTCCGAGTACTATTAGCAATCTTATCTAAAAAACAATCTATGAAATAAGCAACATATATCACGGCGTAAGTGCGTGCTACTTTAATAAACAATAGTCGAACTAGCCCTTTCTAGGACAGAATGATTTTACATTTTGATTGTATGTCTTATTAATTTCTGCAGAGTTGTTAATTTTCTTAGTAGCTGACAGTTACGTTTGTCTTTAAAATTTGTCTAAGGGTTCACTCCTTCATGTAGTTGTTATTTTTCTTAGTAGTTGACAGTTAATTGTGTTTATAAAATTTGCTAAAAAGTTTACGGCTTCATGTATTTGTCAATGTTCTTGGTAGCTGACAATTATTTGTGTGTTTAAAATTTGCGCAAATGTTTACGGCTTCATGTAGGTTGTCAAGTTGCTTAGTAACTGACAGTTACTTATGTCTTCAAAGTTTCCATAAATGCTTACGGCTTCATGTTGTTTTAATTTTATCCGTAGCTGACAGTTATATCGTTTCATGCAAAAGTAGAGTTTGACCTTGAAAGGTCATTTCAAGGTCAAGGAGTCATTTCCGGGTCAAGGGAGGCTCTGGGGTAATTTAAACCATCATAACTTTTTGTTTCATTCAAAAGTAGAGTTTGACGTTGAAAAGTCATTTTGAGGTCAAGGGGTTATTTTGGGGGTCATTGGGGAGCCACAGAGAAAAGTGTCCTTTACAAAAATTGTCTTATAGAAGAAACTTTTGTAAGGGTCCATTTTCATGTTGTCATAGAATAATAACTATGACCATAACCTTTCACCCACCAAGGGGTCAAGGGGTTCACTTCCGGTCAAACTAAAACAAACTTCAACTGGGCCGGACCTCAAGAAACCCATAACCGCAAACAGATTTGAGATATGTTGAGCAGTTGCTGAGATAATCGTTATTATCGGACGGACGGACAGAAATGACGAAAACATAAGTAGCTTTTGCTTCGCTTCCGCTACTAATAACCCTTTAACTATGCAGATCTGTAAGCACATGCTACGACTATGATAATTTGTGAACAATCAATGACCTCTATGTGCAGTGACCTTCTTGACCAGTTACCCTTCTAAGTCGCACCTAACTGGGCTATATGACTTGTTAGTTAACCCAGTAGTACTGGACCATATGGCAGAACTGCAAAATCCAAAACAATAATTAATTAATCCATTACCTTATGGACACAAGCACCCAGTAATGGGCCATATGATATGACTGCCTACTTCCATTGGTGACGATGCTCTCGACGGTGACCATCTCAAATCTTTTTGTACATGAGATTGTTTTTGTAAATGACAAAAGAGTTACCGATTACTGGTATACTTTATGCTCATTACCTTGACAACGTACATCTCATGCCTTACTTCACCGTAAACGGCAATGCTACTAGCCAGTGGTCTGACAGTGACAATTGTCTTCAGTCACTATATTGATTCACCAATTACACCCTTTGTCAACTACCGTTTAACCCAGCAGTGTATTAAATATGTATTTTAATTTACCTTGTTATCATTTATCACACACTGTAATTGGCCAAATCAAGAATGATTAGTAGTTTCAAAGGAGGAAGTAAAAAAGACACACACCGAGAGGAAGCTATAGAAAGTGCCTCCAATTAAATACCCTACCAAAGGTCAACCGAAGCCACTCAGAGGTCAACTTCACGCTCAGACACTTGTCAAGGGACGACTCCGTCACTCTGACTCACTTTAACTCAATTAACTACGGTAGAATGACCGTAAGGAACCCTGGACGAGACGAAGTCAGATGACCAGAAGAAAAATTGTAAGGTGCAATAAAAGTAACAATAAAAACTTTGAAACAAGGAAATTGTGAATTGTGACTGTTGTGTGTGAAGTCATTGGTAGACCTAGAAGGTCAAAGGTGGGCCAAGAAGGTCAACGGTGGGACTAGTCCAGTGAAAAAGAAAAAAACTGTGATAAGAAATATCCTTATTAACTGTTCTAAAAATATGCAAATGACATGCAAATGAGCAAGTACCTTTGAAAGGTGATCCAAGTTTACAGTGCAAAGTAATCAAACAGAAAAAGGAGACAACAAAGTAGCAGAAGTGCAACGACAGAACGACACATTGAATTTTGAAAATTCTAAAAACAAAGTGAAAAAAGTGAGAAAGTGACAAAAGTTGAAAAGTGTTTTGAAAACAAGATGGATACTTGAAGTATGACCATATATGGGCAAAATTTGAAAAAATTGAGATATAAATTTTAAAATTCTGAAATAATTAAAGGACGACGAAAAGAAGTTTTTAAAAAGGAAAAATAATCTATAAAGTTTTGGAAAAAGTCGAAAAAACTCAAATTTTTTTTATAAAGTATCCTGGAAGCGTAAGGAGACTCTAGAAGAGTAATTGACGTATGGAAATTTGAAATTTTAAGTTTTAAACAAATAAATAATTTCAAAAATCAAAAATGACACGACAGTTGCCTCAACCGCGCTGGAATAGGACATCATCGGAATAGGATACCGCCCGAATAAGATATCGCCGGAATCGGATACCGTCAGAATAGGATATTGCCGGAATAGAATACCGCTAGGATAGGATACCGCCCGAATAGGATTTCGCCGGAATAGGATATCGGCGAAAAGTTTGGAACTATTGAAAACGGATTGGACTCTTCAACCTGAAGATGGCCCCTACTGTGAAAACCCTACAACTCGAAATGCAAGACATCGTTAGGAATCACAAGGCAGAAATCAAAGACATCTCCAGAAAACACAAAGCAGAAATTGACAAAATCAAAACCGACCTCAACATACAACAAAGTCTCATATTAAGGTTGCAGTACTCCCTCTCCAAAATTGGAAACCAGCTTAATCATGTGCTTCCGCACCTTGAAAAAATTCCTCAAATACCGGAAGCCCTTAAATCCCTACAGAACGCAACTTCAAACAAGAATAGCCTAATCCTGGATGTGGTGCCAGAAAAGGAGGAATACGACGACAGCGAAAGAATTTGTCTGCTTTCCGAAACAAGCTCAGTTTTTAACAAATTATGTTACGATGATAACTTTTTCCATACTGACTTTTCCGATCTCACCTTGTGCAACACTATTGTAACAAGAATTGGGAAGAAATACACAGATGAGAACACCATATCCACGCCGCGACCGCGACCTAAACCGGTAAAAATTGTCTTCGCGGATCAAGCTATCCGTGAGAGAATTTGGAAAGCCCGCCATAAGTTACGTAACACTCAGTACGCAATCAACGAAGAGTTACCTAGAAGCATCAGAAAATAAAGTGCTGTCCATCGGCAGAAGCTACAACGACCAGAAGACCCAGGAACCCCCTTTCAGAATCAACCGATCCCGTCCCGACATCCTATACAACAAGATCCGACATCAAATTTCCACTCCGATGCATCTCCAAATCCAAGACCTCAATTTTCACCCAGATGGAGAACCTACCAAGCTGATAGATGATGTCCAACCTCCAGGAGAAACCTAAACCTACGAAGCAATGCCGCAGAATGAACCTTTTATTTTCTTATTAAGAAATATTTCTTCAATGTTCATCACGTGATTATACGGATTGTTATAAATTAAATTTTATTTTAATTTTCAATTTATCTTAATATTATTCAAGACTACTTTTTAATCCAGTGACCTTTACCATTACTCATTTTCAAACTTTGTGTATACACATGTATAACCTGTGACTCGTGTTGTTTATGGCTTACGCCGAATGTCAAATAAACGATTGATTGATTGATTAGTAGTTTCAAACATTCGTAAAGCCTATCATTTTTGTTACTGTGAAATTATTATTTTAAACCAAGTTTGAAAAGTTCCTTAGAACATTATGTTCAGGAGTTCGATTACATGTGTATGTTCCCTTGGCCGTTTAAAATTAACCATGGTTGAGTAGAAAACTTAAGAGAACTTAAGACTTCAATTTAAAACTGCGTCTGGGTAGAGAGGTTGATAAAATAGACAAGGAAAGAAGACAGATGAATCAGTTTTATTGAATAAAATATTGATTAATTTCGGAGATTTGGCATAATTTTAGAATTTGGATAGCTACATATCCAACTGGTAATTTTAGAGTATAGACCTGAGGTGAGTTTGGTGGTGCAAAATAGTACTGCCTCGGGGTAGCTCTGGTGGTAGTGGTAGTGGTGGTGGTGGTGTTTAGTGGTAAAAATTGTTGAAAATTGACAAAATAGGTTTTTGTTTATTTTTTGGCTTCATGAGAGTGAAATTTTCTAAAGCATAGAGAAACAATTTTGATTTGTGAGTGAATGACAGCTGACACGTCTACCATGTAAACCTTACCTTGTTCAGTACTACTGGGTTAATTAACAAGTCATATGGCCCAGTTAGGTGCGGCTTAGAAGGGTCACTGGTCAAGAAGGTCACTGCACATTGAGGTCATTGATTGTTTACAAATTATCATAGTCGTAGCATGTGCTTACTGATCTGCATAGTTAATGTGGCAAATCTTTTATATGGTCCATTATTGGGTTAATAAAAATGTCATATAGTTCATTTAGGTGTGGCTTAGAACTGAGGTCACTTGTCAAGAAAGTCACTAATCATATTGGTCATCGATTGTTTACTGATCAGCAAAGTCACAGTATACATATGGGGATGACATATGGCTTGTAGTATAGGGTATAGGTATCGGGTTAATTAAAAGTCATATGGTCCAGTTTGGCGCGTTTTAGATAATTAATTTAATTATTTTTAGTTAAGTTGGGTTTAGAATCGGGATCGGCTGGCCGTGAGTTAGGTGAGGTTGGAGGAATTGGCTCTCGGGGGTCGGCTCAAATTTCTGAGTGACCGAAATTTACATGTAGGGTGGGTGGAAAAGGGTTTTTTCTCATATAGGTTAAACGAGAGATTTTGGGGTCTACCAACCCTCTAGCATTCTACTGTCAGAATCGTTGGTTAGTCAGCAAATTAGTGGCACCCCTGAACATGGCTCACCTTTTCCTTTTACTTTTTCCATGTTTGTTTTAGATTTGTAAGTTTCCTGTTGCTTTTATTAGAAAAGTCGATACCACGATAACAAGGTCACTACTACAGAACAGCTTGTACAAAAGAAAATCTTCCTGTATGTGGACGGACTTTTCACGAGATATCGATGACTTAAATGTAAACTTAGTCATTTTTTAAGACAAATGAGCATGAATTAAGCTCACGTCCTGACAGTCACCAATTTAAGAAAACTATTCATTATTATAGTATAACTGATGTTAGAAAGTATTTGTTTCGGCTCGATAACACTAACCTACTTACAAAAAAAAATCATAAAGTATGCAGAACTACTTTAAGCCAGTACATTTACCGACAACTACACTACCCAATTAAAGACAACTAAGCATAAATTAAGCACGTAATACTGTAAATCGGTGCCATGTTGTGACTGGTCAAGGGCAATTTTATTGTTCTAAATATTCCTTCTCATCGGGACATTCAGTGTAATCGCAAACCAAGATCGGTCCTGCAAAGATGTTGGGATTTTTCAGCTCAATTTTCTTTTCTACACGCTCTTGTCCAGCTTTTGTTGGCAAAATGTAAGCAAAATATTGCATGGGGCCTGTTTGTTCGACAAGACCCTTAATATATTCTAGGGCAGATTTCTTTGCATCACCGACATCGCTCTCTGTAGATATTCCAATTTCAACCAATCTAGAACAAAAAATAAAATTTTAAGCTTCAATTGATAAAAGCTGTAGTTTTTGCAGTTGTCAGAGGTGCGTAGTTTTCATCTGTTAGGTATTTCAATATTGTCTACTTTGTGTAAAATATGGATGCGTTAAGCTTCTGACATTGCAACAAGGGACTAGGAATGTTCAAGTTCTGTTCTGTATCCACGACGAAACAAAAACAAAAACCGACACTGCAAATCTAAGATTGGAAACGAAAAAATTTGAAACTTTTAACCAAACGAAACGAAATGAAGCCGGAAACACAAAATAATTATTAATTTAAAATTTCACTTTATCAGTTTAATGTGGCAGAATTTGCAACAGAAATCTAACCAAAGGCAACCAATTGCTCTTCAAGTATTTAAAAAAAAACAGTACATTTTCCACATTTGAATACTATATTGTACTGTGTGCTATATCTTGTCTACTTAATTATTCGCAGTAATATAGTGCAAATAGTCACTATAAGTGTAAGAAGACCTGTTTTGAACTAAATATAGTGTTTTCATAATTTAAAGACAAACAAACTGAAAACACTGATAATTGTATTCAACATGATAAACGTTCCTGTTTTGTTTCCCCAAAAAAGTGGTTCCTAAAAACATGGAACCGGAAACTCACTCACCCTTTCTCATTAAATTTAGCTGTGTACTTCTTAAGTTGAAGTCCGTGCAATGGATTTAAATAACCAAATTCAAGTGTTTGGTTTATAGGAGGTTGCTGCAAAACAAAATTTTCGTTTATCTCATATTGCATTAATGGTACTATTTGAACTAATACAGATAATAATATTACATTATGACAATCACATTCATAAAACAATACACTGTTGTCTTTTGTATACAACTTTGAGTTGTAAATTGACAAGTTTGAGTTTTATAGCTACTAATTATTATAAAAGCCAAAAAGGCGTATAGGGTGAGTGAGACTATTTCTGTTTCAAATAGCAGAATTGCTGGACAAGCCCGTACTGGTAAAAGACCTGTTGTGCCTTTCCTTGATTTAATAGAAACCAATTGCCACAATTCAACAAACTCTTGATTAAAAAATGCATGAAAGTATAAGGTGATGGTATTGTAAGGAAATTTTAAGGGCTTGTGTATTAGGACTTCAATGTCGTAATGGGGCCTGGGGCCTGTCTGGCACATTGGACAACGTATCAATATATATTAAGAGTACAATGAGAAATAATAAGTTAGACAGTAATACATCCTATTATTAAAAACAAACTTAAACAGAAAACTTACCGAGTTGCCGGTCGGGATACCGGCTGCAATAAAACACAGAATTATAGCAAATGCGAACATGGCTTAATAGATTTTTAAATTAATATGCTATTTTAAACACAAAAATGCTTTGAAATATAGTGGCTAAAATTTGTTGACACAAGTATTTATACGATTTTAGCGAGGTACGTCACATCTAAATTTTTATTAATTCAAAATGTTTGAGCAAATTACCTAAATTTTTTTTAACATACATCCACCGGTTACAATTTAGTTACCATTTTGGCAAAAAATTTAGCAGCCAAGTTCTAGTTACTAAATAATTGAAAAGTTAGCAGTGAGTTGTGCCAATTCAGTTTGGCAAATGTGCCAAGTGTGCCAAGTTTTGAAAGTTAAAGTTTAGGTAATCAAGTTCCCATTCATGATGTTTTTTGGAGTTGTACGCTTATAAAGTGTCCAAGTTGCTCAAAAGTTTGCAGTTACAAGAGTTAGCTAGTGTATAAGTAACTTAATAAATTGTTGTGGTAACAAAAATTGTCAAAAGCAGAACGGCAACTCCAAAAGCAATGTTTTTTTATTGACCCGTTAAAAACTAGCCTATAATTTAATGTACATAGTTGCCAATTTGCGTAAAATTTTACGTTGTTCTGTTGCTGCCAATTTGTCAGTAGCTTACAATTACCTGTAGGTTGTCAATTGGGCCTAATGGTTAAGAAATAGTGGAAATAGTTGTTCGCCAATGAGCCTAAAAGTTATTGGTAATTCCAAGATTTCCAAGTAGCGTAAAACGTAGTTTTTGAACTTTTCAAACTCTTTGTTTTTCAAACAAAACTACTTACAAGGGAGACTACCCTACTGTCGGTCGACCCTGGGTACGTGATGCATTCCAAACTTTTGTTTGGACCCT
>JAQFYP010001367.1:0-15848 GCA_034694865.1 Bilobella braunerae
GAATTTGGCCGAAACGACTTTTATTTAGGAAAAGACAAAATTTTGACTACTCCAAAGTTCTTAAGATTTACAAAAAAAGATTGGGACAGAACAGATATTATTCACAAACGGGTACAGTCCTTTATACAGTCAGGAATATTTTGGCGGACTACTGAAGACACAAAAGGAAAATTAAAATTAAATATTCACAAGGAAAAAGGTAATGATGATCAATTCTTGGTGCTAACAATGCATAGCAATTTAATGCTGTCTTTATTTGCAATTACATCAGCATTTATAATTGTAAGCATGTTTTCATTTTTTAGAGAATACTTATGTTGCATACACCGCTCGCGTGTAATTACATTGTCACTCAAAACGCGGTGAATATGTTTCTCAACTATTGTTGCTAAAATTATACCAAAATAAACAAATTAGTATTTGTAATTTATTTTAATTTATTGTAAAGCCAAAATTCGGCATCACACTTGTTGAAAAGTTGAAATTGTTTCTGCTATTTTTTAAACATAGCGTATTTGCAATTCAAAATCTAATATTTTGAGACTAGACTAAGAGACCCGTACTAAGACACAGAACACAATTGTCTCCAGTTTTAGGACTATCTTCCATTGCTTTCCCAATAATGACTATACAAATTAATTAGATAATATTTATTGCAAAAAGTATGACGTTGTGAACAATGCTGGAGTAAAATTATTGCCGCAGGTTCTAAGCAACGATTCGGCTGTTACATCAGATATCAGATACCTATTAACATTCAAAATTTTTGTAAACTTAATTGAAAAATAACGTGCTTCCTAGGCGTCATGGATACTTAAATACAAGTCAAACTATATAAGTCTTGAAACTAAACTTTTTAAAGTACTCGAACTTGTGGCATGCATCATGTTTTATTTTAAATTACCAGCAGCTTTTGTAATTTTAAAATAGAATGAAATTAACTATAACTAAATTTAGTTGGACAAAACTAGGCAAATAAAATAGATTTGACAACGAGAAGCACTTTAGTTAGTACTTGACTTTAAATTTGTTAGGCAATGATTCACAATTTCTGCGCCTCACCGCCTCACTTTTTCCAAAAAAGAGCGAGGATTTGAGGCGCTATCTTGACGGGTTGCTATACCTTACCATGGAGTGAGGCCCTAAGACGAGGCACTGGCTTGACATGCCCTTGATACATACACCTTTTTTATGTTTTATCCTAGTAAAAATTTCAGTTAGTTGCATTGCTAACTAAAATGGCACATGCGTTTTTCTGTAGTAATAATACCTAGTGTCAATTATTATGAATCCATACTTGAGGTGGACGTTAGTGGTTAATCAAATGTTGTCGATTGATGATAATCAATAAAAGGTTGAGATGTGACATAAACCAATGATGAGAAGTTCTAATCAATTGATGAGTCGACTTAATATTCAATCCAATTTATTAGTTATTATTAGAATTATTAGAATTGCTAAAATGATTTAATGTAATCTGAACTTCTCCTGTTGACTTCTAAAATTACAAATACTAATATAAAAAGGCTGACACACCTTGGGGTCTTTAATCAGTTCCGATCTGAACTATGGACTGAACTGACCTTGAATATTTATAGTAGATTTTAAATATTGCTAAAATGGATTATTTACACAAAAAATTAGAAATAGAAATATGTTTGTGTTTGCCGCTGTCTACTGCTTTGTCTTAAATAAAATACTAACACGACCTTAAAGTGGCGCATTGTTCGTAACAATACTTGTTATGAAATTATAGAGATTCTAGAGCTTAAAATTTTGTCAAAATTGTTGTGAACGTATTGAACGTGATAAGTGCTAAAGTAATATATTTTTCTAAAGAAATTGTTATTGCGGTAGAAATGATTTTTATCATCTATGCAATAGTTTAAGTTAAATGGTTGTATGAATGGGATGATGTGTTTACCTTGTGAAACTTATATGTGTCAAAAAAAATTTCTTGGGCGAAACATTTAGTTCTTGTCGAGTACTCAAAGATGAAAAAACACATATGTACTTCGATGGTAATTTTCATTCAAACTTATTTTTTCTAACACGCCGGTCACTGCGTCCTTCACGAACATGCTTGTAGAGAAATTTGTAGTTGTTGCAATGTTTCCTTCTTTCGTTCCACCTCCCTTTGTAGAAGGGTTAGTTTCATAAAATATTAAAATCACTGCAACGGCTCACTACAAAGCCTTACATATATTCATGTGCAATTCAATTTCCAAATATACGAACAATTGAGTTCTAATTTCATATTTCAATAATTCATATAATTTCAATCGAAAATGCTGGTTGGTAGCGGGTTTGCCATTTTAATTTTATAATACTATTTAAAAGTCTCAAACAATATTTAGTTACAGTATTTTAGTTCAGTAATCAAACATGATACTCTAAGAAACTCAGTTTAAACAAATTTAGTAACAGTAATTTTAGTTTAGCAATCAAACATGTTACTCTAAGTATTTCAGTATATGTTGACTATGGCATTGCCAATTGTCAAATAAATCAAATCATCATCATAAAATATTAAAATAGCTTTTCTTATAATAGTATCTTTTCATTTGATTTTGAATAACATATTGCATTGTCGAATTTGAAAAAAAATTTTGTTAGAATATTATTAAGGAAATAAATGCTATTAGTGCTAAATGAGACTTTTTTAACAGAATTTACTAAATTAATTGTTCCATAGACTTTTGCCCTTTTGCATTTATTACTTATGATATATGCCTTATTAATGCATGATAAATGTTTTGACGATATTGTAATGCTTAAGAAGTGATCAGTATTCAGCTTGGACTTGCCGTGACATCAAGTTGATTACTATTGGATGAATGAAATATTACTTTATAATCAATATTTCAAAATTAGGTACAAAGTAGCCCCGAAGAGTGTATAAATCCAACATTCCATTTTAACATTATGTGTTGCGAGAGACAATGCTTTTTCATCAACGCAAAACTATTTAAAAAAACGAAAAATCTTCAGGTATTAGTAACTTTGTTACTAATGCAGCAGGGTAAAAGCAACTATGCATGGAGAGAAACATTTGTAGAAAATCAAAACTTATATTTCCGACGTTACAGTGACTGCATTGTCACAGTTTTTTTGGACAACATAAGTGTTGGGATATATCCTCCTGAACAATCCTTAAAAATGAAGCAAGTTCACTCAAATTCAACGAACATCTACAGTTTTTTTGATGAACAAACTCTCCAAAATTGGTCCAACGGTACACACACAAAAGAAGACTTAACAAAGTCAAATTTCTGTTATATATATTTCTTTCTTTTATATAAAAATAGAATTGACGTTTATTTAAGAAATAGCACACATAATTTTCTCAATTTCCCTTCGGATTTTATTAACTTTATTTTCATCTTTCGTCGCATGACCCATAAAACAAAGTATGCTTACTTTGAAAATGATTTTGCAATTCCAACGCTGATGATTAATGTTACCGATATCACTCGCAAAGGAATCTACAGCGGAGACATTAACAAATTATCTGTTTTGGCAACCTCAATATGAAGGTTTGGGCCAATTTCCACGAATTTGGCATTCAATCCCACACTTATTTGCCGTTTCCATCAAATAGAATTGTGTCGACAACGGGTTCCAGGATTTGAAATAGCAATTCGAACATCATTTGAGCCTGGTTTTGACCGTGCCGATGGGTAAATCATATCTTGCGGTACTCATCCAGATCATATTAATATTACTGATAGTCTTGTAGAGACTATCTTTGGAAAGTTCTCCTCTGCCTATAAGTTGCTACAATATAAGAGCATTGATGATTTACCTGATACTATCTATTTTATGCAAATGCTTGTAACAACAAAAAGTTGCATTCGTTTCATTGTTGGGAAGAACCCTAAACAAGATCTAAAAGTCTACTTTCTTGGAGTATTATCCATTTTACCGCAACAACAAATTCGTCCTACAATTGGCCCGGTACCATTAAGTTTACGTCGCACTTATGCTAATGAAGGTTATAAAAATATACAAGTCATCATAAGTGGAGACGAACCTTTGGCATTTGCAACTTGTAACGGAGTACGGCTACTATATTTGGCTATATATTACTAGTTTCTAATTAGAAAAGTGAGGCACAGAAATCCTTGGAAACAATCAGGTACTAAAGTCAACTAAGGCAACATGTTTTGCATAAGAAAGGAAAAACACTTACTTACTCGACAATCAATTGGGCTAATTATTCATATAATTCATGTAATAAACTTGAAGCAAACATTATGTAAGTACAGAATAAGTATTGTGTGAATGTGTGAATTCCGATAGCCTCCATTTTGTCCAGCTTTAGGTCTGCCCACCCTCAGGGAAAGAGGGTGAAAGGCCCCACTGTATGTATACAAACCACAATTGTAATTAGCAAACGCACCCTCCAACCAATTTTATTCTACACCCTTACTATTGGGCAAAATACCTTGTATTCAGTTTTACTATTACTATTTTACAATTACAAAATCCTGTGTAATTTGTGTAAATTCATTTTTATTGATTTGGTTGAAGACATATGTCAATTTCAAGTATTGATGGCTAATTATGCCGCGTGTAAAATACAGCTCTTTGATAAAATATATTTAAGTTTAAAATAAAAGCGCACTGCTGCGCGCTGGAACTACTCTGTTGAAAACTATTAACCGCTTTCAGCAACTTGTTTTTTAAAACAACGTTAAAATTATTTGTCATTATATAGGTTTCGGGCATCTAATATGCGATTTGCGGTAAAATGGTATGTCATTAAATATGTGTTGGGCGTCTAATGTGAGATTTGCGGTAAAATGGTATGTCATTAAATAGGTATTGGGCCTCTAATATGAAATTTGCGGTAAAAATGGTATGTCATTATCAGGCCTGGACAACATACTTACTAAAACCGGCCTTATACTTATTGAAATTTAAAAAAAAAAAGCCAAAATATTGACTTAAATATTTACAAATTAACAAAAATGCGACAAAATCTACGATCTAGTTGTGTTTTAAACTATTCATGTAGCAAAATATACGTGAGACACAACGTCCATTTCGAGGTTTTCAACAGTACAGCTTTTACAATTGTCCGTAAGAATGCCCTTATGCATGCTGAAGGTTTTTTCTGCATCAACTGTTGTCAATGGAGGGAATGTGAAACAAGCGATTTTGTCAGGAGAGATTGTTCAATGCAAGCACTTCCAAGCTGCTCAACGTAACTTCGTCTAGAACTGAAACAAAAGGTTTGATTTTGGTTAGATCCGCATATTTGGCAATTACAGTGTCCATTTTGTTGAGAACCTTGTCCTATGTCCAATTCACCCATTTACTGCAGCTAGTTTGGCAACACAAAATGTCAATTGTGCTAAAAGGCGAGGCGCCTCGTTGTTGTAGGTCCAGAATTGGCGTATTCAAAAATGCAAAATTTGCAGAAATGTAGGTCTTTTTCTTGAGATTTAAAACTTTTACCCAATCACCATTTCTGAGTCCACGTTGTCTTTTGCTTCGGCATAATTAATTTAATGTTGAGCAACAGTTAAAGTTAAACAAATATGTATACTTAAAATTGTTTGAAATTGCGCTCGAATTGAGCTCAAACATTTCACAACTGCACAACATGTTACAAAGATATGTTGTTATACCGCTGAAATTTCTATCAGCACGAGGAAATTAGTAAAATTTTGTGTATTTTAGCTTAAAAAGTATAATATTTTAAAAAAAAAAATACTTTTACTTAAATATTGGTATTTATTATGTTCCCGAAATATGGAAAATATGTGATGGATTAAAAATATGTTGCCCTGGCCTGGGCAATAAATAGGTGTCGGGCCTCTAATCTGAGATTTACGGTAAAAATGGTATATCATTTTATAGGTGCCGACGCCAAGCCTCTAATATGAGATTTACGGTAAAAATTGTACTTCATTATATAAAAGCCGGGGCTTTAATATGAGATTTACAATAAAATAATATGTCATTATCAAGGTCCCGGCCTTCTAATAAGAGATTTACGGCAAAAATAGTATGTCATTGAATAGGTGTTGGGCCTCTAATATGAGATTAACGGTAAAAATGCTATGTTATTATATAAGTGACGGGCCTCTAATACTATGTTTTGGAATCATGATTAGTTACTTCATCCATGTTAGGTTAGGAAAAACGCATTTGGGTACTTAAAAAAACTGAAACAGTCATCTGGCGATTTTATTACCCTGTTTTCAACAGAGTAATTAGACTTTTTTCTATCTCACCAGCCATTTTAAGGCATCTGGAATAGGAAGAGCTCAGAATTGCCGTTGCCATCTTGCAAAGAATGATTACTAAAACTTTTGTGTTATTTTTAATTAGCGTAAGCGAGCATAAAATCAACAGTTCTATTTCGACAAGGAGCTCGCCTGGCAAATTTCACATGTTACAGAGTGCATTTTATAATATTTATATATATTAAGATTTCTTCATGACATAACTGGTATTTATTTCAAAGCAAACAATATCTACGTCGCAATTGGCGATTGGATCGTTGAAGTGTTGCAAATCAGAAACAGCAGAAGGAAGGGCCATTTTAGCAACTTAATTTGAATTGAATTTGTTCTACATTGTGATTCACAACCGACAAAAAAACCAAAAGCTACAGCAACCCGATCGGTGGCTAAGACACTGAAACTTACCGAAACCAAATTTCTGTCCAAAATAAAAACAAAACAACATTACACGCAAACACGGTACAAAACAATAAGAACAATACACAAACAAATAAGAAATGGCAAAAAACTCTTCACCTGCTTTGTGGACCTTAAGCAAGCATTTGACTCTATTAATCATAATTTATTTTGGAACACTCTAAACACACAAGAAAGTTTTCCTCGCCAAGTTGAGGAGCAACCAGTGGCAAATGAACCTTGAAAGGACAAATAACTATTCCTCTATTTCGCATTACCATAGCTTAACAAGAGTGTCCTTTGCAGGGAAGTTCTACTTAACCAGCAACCCCCAAAATACGCTGTGAACAGGATCGTCCAACTAAGGTTATCCAGTAATTTTCTTCTGAACAACGGGAGTTGGGTAAACTTAGGAGCCTTCCAAAATGTCGACAGCAAGTTTTGCGGTTTACCACTCTCTTTCCAATATGTCTTGGTAGAATGCGACGCGGCCTCCAGAGAAAGAGAACGACTCACATCTGGGATGCTACGCACCGACTCGATGTCCGAAATTGAACTCTTGGTCGACTCTCTGATAAATTTCCCGGCTGACAACTCCACATACAGAAAACTCCATTTCTTCCTCAACCAGGTGGTGGGACTGTGGGAATAATTTGAGAAGCGATGAATCGGACAATGCATATGAAGAATATACTTTGATCCTGACTTTTAGAAGTTTTGTATTTTAATCATAATTCTGACCGTTATTAATAATTTCGACTAATTTATTTGCATTTTAAACTAAAGATATTCTAGTATTACGTATTATTGAACGAGCATGTTCATGTTGATATGGGTGAGCCTTAAATCAAATAAACTTGAATTGAATAATTGTACATCCAACATTTACTATTGATGGTGAACTGAGGAAATTCGTAAAACTTTACAATTTAATGGAAAATCTGCAATAAATGAGTCGTTTCTTAATAAATTTGAATCTGGCAGTACAGACTTTTATTCAGAAACAAAAAGTTCCAAGTTTCTCCAAGGTTTGCGATAAAGAATGAATGTCGATGTGTAAGGTCAGTAACACGTTTTAGATAATGTGATTTTTGCAAGAAGACGACCGGATTTGGTTTAGAAGTAGAGCGTCTGTCTCTCTCCACTAGCCAGTCCGAGAACTGGGGTTCAAATCTCCCGATGAGAGGTTTTGAAATCCCATGACTCATTAAGTTAATCATCCATAACAAATATGGTGGCATATAATTATCTTCTTCTATGAAAGTTACGAGTCCTATTCTGAAGTATAGTATAACACATATTAAACTGAAATTATTTGAATTAACTACTGCATTACATGCATAATGTTGCAAGATTGTTATATTTTCGAATACGAAATTTAGTTTCCACCACCAATGATGTTTCGCTTGAGTTATAGCAGCATTACGTTTACGAATTTCTGAATCTGATGCATTATTGCACTTGAACTTGAGAGCCCAGTAATTAAATACATTTACTTCCGGCTACTTTTTAATACCAACACAGGACAAGTGCAGTATAACTACACTGCACTACAAAAACGTTACATTAATTCTAAGTGTCTTGAAAAACTAGTACTTTTCATACATTTCAGATAACCAATCTTGAGGACACTCATCTGGACTTTGGCATGGAAATTGGTTGGGATGAAGCTATATGGAGTGTGGATAATAGATTTGCAATACACGAGTAAAATTTATTGCTTGTATAAGTTCATTCAATTCCGTCAAAAATGCGTCATGAGAAAAAACAACCAGGGCAGTCTCAATAAGCCGAGCACGTGACAAGCTCTCAATTACTGACTTCAAGTAATCGGCTCTTGTCACTCATGTGTGAACTTAGATGACAATTGCAAAGGAGTCCACTGTTAGAGGTGTGAACAGTTCATCGTTTAGGATTTTCTGATAAAGTAATATTTAGTAAGTAATACAGTAATATTACATACAGGGTGTTTACTGAAGGCCGGATAAATTATTTGTTAATTTCCCTTAGTTACAACCAAGTACACTCGTTTTAATGCTGACCTCTGCATTTTTAAAATTAAAAAAAAATGGTTTTCGATATCGGCTAAATTAGACAACCTGACTACATTCAAAATTTGATGGAATGAAAATTTTTGGAAACTTGTGCGCCGCCGAAGTCTATACAGATTTGGAGACGACCAGGAACTGAGCGACAGACCTTTTGAGTTAGCTGAGGATTTAGTTTCAGTTTGGAAAATTTGTCCGCAATAATGAATTATACTTGAGCCAAATTTTGGTGCCGTCGGGCGTAGACTTTGTCCTTGATATATCCCCATAAGAAAAAATCACGAGGTTTCAACTCCGGCAACCTTGGAGGCCATTGGGTATGAAACGGAGGGGCGCCTCGACAAATCCAGCGTCCTCTTAATTCCCTATTCAATAAGGCACGAACCTTTAGAACAAAATGAGGCGGGGCGCCGTCTTGCATAAAAAAAATTTCGAAAAATTTTACGCGTTTTAAATTTTGGAATTAAGAATTTTGCCAAAATCTCTTCGTAGATCTTTCCTTTCACGGTGCAGGGTTTTTGAACGCAGGGGAATACTGCCCATTCTGAGGTGGATGGTGAAAAAATAGGGTTCAATTATTCCATCAGAAGACATCGCTGCCCAAACTCGTAATATATTAAATACTAGAAATAAGCGGAATACAAAAACTTTTTGTAGCTTAATTGTATTACTTTTTTACTCACAGCTAGAGTACTTTGAAACTAAATTGGACACAATTTTTTAGCAAACTTCAAACGCGACATCAGCCTTGAAACTATAATTGGTGACGCATTCATTGATCATTGGTGATCAAACACTCCTCCAACTTATGTGATTTTATTTCAAAGTTTGACGTAGAGAGTAAGAATGTCGAATGTCGAATTGTTTCAAATAGAGTACTCGCAAATACATAAATGCAAGTTTTAGTGTAGTAATAAAGCAAATGAGAGTAATTAAAGACTGTTTCCGACCAAATATATTACCAGCAACTTATAAAACATACAAGTTAATCACCAGAGGAGATGTATAGTTACGTTGTCTCAAACAGTGCACAGAGTCCCTGGTTTAGCTCGTTGACATTGTGCGCTTTGGCGCTATCCTCTTTGATGCCGGACACTACTGCTTTAATTGATAGGCGATTTGGATTTCAGGGTTCGAGCCTCAGCGTCACTGGCAAAGCGCCTATCTGCACTTAAAAAAATTCGCTGCATTTCTGCGTAGTCGCCTAAGCGCAATCAAATCCGACGCAATCCGGAGCAATTGATATCAAAAAATATAAAAACTGAAGTGCAATCGAAATTGGATAAAAAACTGTAAATAATCTCTTGGATGCCTAAACCCAAGGCTGCTACAACCAAGTTTCAGAATGCGACAAGGGCTTTGTAGAGCAAAATAATCATGCACACTGTAAATAAAAAATCGCATAAAGCGATCAATTTTAATCTAGTTCCTATTACCCGTGTGCCTTCAGAACAATCAATAAATCATAAAAACAAACTGATGTATTCAAACTATTCAAGGTAATAATTGAAAAATCGTAAAATGTAATCAATTCTACAAATGTAATTTTTGGTAAATGTGTTGTGTGTTTTTTTTTAAGTTAGAAAATAATTTAAATTTTTAGTACATTAGAGTTAAAAACTTATATTTATTTATTGGGTTAGCTTGGATTACTTTGTGCAAGGCCAAGTTTGTCAAGACGATTAAAGACTTAATCAATTTGATTAATTTGAGTTAGTTGATTAATTTTGAATCTGGATTTAGATGTTTCACAGAGTGAAATTTGGAGCATCGTTTAGATTTCTTATCGGCATGACAGTGACAATGAAAGTTGCAACGGTAACACAAGTGAAGAACACTGGGTACCGCCAAATGAAAACATGATTTGGTCGATTCACAAACGACAAAGAAACCGAAAGTTACAGCAATCCGATCGATGGCCAAGACACTGAAACTTACGAAACCAAATTTCTGTACAAAATAAAAACGGGAAGTTAGTACTGGAAAAAATCGGAACAAGAGTTGGTATCAATTTTTACGGTATTTGTGCAGCGCTCAATTTCTACCGGTAGGGAATTCCAAGGTCACGCTTTCATAGTGCCGAATACTCAGCGAGCAAAATTTTCTCACTTATGCTGCTTATAAAGACCTTAGAAACGCATCGTACCAGGTTGGAGAAGTGGAGTCCAACAATTGGTGCTCACAACTAAAGCTACTCCTTTGTGACGTAGGACTTGTATGGCTCTGGCAACAAAATTCTCACCAGTTGGCCCTCCCTCCAGGCGAGCTTTCTATTGAAATTGAGACATAGGATTGGTACTACTTTCAATATTTTCAATATGCTGCTGCATCTAGTTCTTTCCCCCATTACCACTCACTAACAAAAGGCTCATATTCAGGAAAATTTTGCCTAAAAGAAGATCTACCGAGGTAAGTTGGTACTAGGATATCTCAACTGCGTTTGTACAATGGGTCAACGTAAGATTATTCCAAAGCACTCCATGTAAATTTTGCGGATCCCAGCTTGTTGAACGCCCCGTGAATAATTTGGAAAGCGCAAATCTGGCCCTAGAGATGTTTTACCTTTCATACTCAGCGACCTAACACCCGCTGATTGACGCAATGTCCACCAGACTACTCGACCCTGATCCCTACATGAAGTAGCATTGTAGCATTTGTTCGCTTCCGCCGCTTGATAATTTTACCCATTTTAAACATTTTAACAATTTTTATGACTAATTGATTATTCCAATGTAATTGATTTTGGGCTTATCAAATAAGACAATTCATTTATATTTGAAAAATAGTCCTGAACAAAAAGCAAATAATCTTGAAAGATCGTGTCGTGCTCCAGTGCTATTTCATACGGCAGTAAGATTATATAGATTAATGTTCTGTTCCAGTGCTATTTCATACGCCAATGTAACAATGTATTGCAATGTCGTTTTAAGTAATTTATACAATTTGTGGTGATATTTTGTTTTTACTAAATCATTTATAGTGTTTAAGCTTGTGATTAGTTGCCGCTAATCACTAGTAAGTAATCTTTATGGTTTATTCTGCGAATTAGTTGTTACTAAGTAATCAAAACTGTCCAAGCTTGTAAATAGTGCTTACTAAATAATAAATAATGTTTAACCTCCTTAATGCTAAATTTTCAATGCCGTGTAAGCTCCTATTTTGTTGTTCAATAAATGTACTATCAGTTTTTGTTGAAAAAGTTGTACTGGAGAGCTTAACTGCACTGTTGAGTTAATTATGAGCATTTGTTATACAAAAGCCAAACTTAACTTTCTAAATGACCTTCACAACTTTAGAGGACAGAGTTTTCAATTTCAAAATTAGCAAAAAAAAAAAAAAACTTGGCTTCACTTTTGTACGAGTTAGGTGTCAACGTCAGGTAATCGGTGAGAGTGGGAATTGGCGGTATTGAGTTAGCTTAAAATCTAACTACAAAACTAAACAAGCTACCAAACATAATCCAGGAGATTGGATACTAACTGCTAAAGGGGCGTGGAGGTTAACGTAGGGAATGGAAAATCCGGGGCGCTACAAAGGGATAAATAGTCCAACTAATAATTTTCTGCTACTCAAGTTTAAGGTTTCATGCACGTTATAATAAACCAGGCAAACCACTCCGTTCTAGGACAAAATTAATTTTGTCCAAATGTTTGCTCCAATTAAATTTATTTGTTAAATTCTATTCAACCTTAACGTCGCGTAGCTTCTCATCTCTCATGTTCTCCACATTTATTAATTTTTTCACGAAAAATTAACATTTAAAACAAGAACAATTCCCATTCCTAGTTCATAAGTTTGAAATGCAAGAATTTTTGTGTGGAACCATTCTCCCTCAAAAATGTAGAGACAAAAATAGGTGAAACCTCAGAAGCCATGCTTTATTCCTGAGCCTCGCATGTAACATAGCATAATAATAGCGTGGTAAAGAAAAATAATAGGTTATAGTATAATATTAGTTTGGAACATCCTTGAAAGTACTAAACATGTGTAGGTATACATGAAGAGCGCAATTTTTTTTATTTTTAAATGTTAGCTTTGTAATTATTTTCCTCTTATCAGAATACATTAACAGAAAAAGAAAAATAACAAGATAGCAATAAAATATAATGCTGAATAACATTTCAAGAGTTGTGGATAAAGATATTACGTATGTAGAAACATTATAAACCCAATCAAGGCTGAACAATTTTTTTTTCATATTAAACCACTACAGGTGACCTATCTGTGAATCTTTAACTTAACTGTAATACATATGTTCATAAAATACCACGATACTATTTCAAGTAATGCCATTTTCTCCTTTAAGCAGAAGGCATAATAGATAAGCCGGGTAGTCATTTTTTTTTTAGAATTCGACGATTGATTCGATTGGTAAGAGTGTCAGATCGTTTAGAACAAATTTGTTTATAATCAGTCCCTCAGCGTATCCTTTTCAACCACAAAATTTGAAAACTTAAAATCAAATTTTTTTAGCAGAAAATGACTTCAATTTGAAATCTGGTTAAATTACAGAAAAATGGAGTTGACCCCTATACTTTAGAGTCGGAGGTTTCCATCAAACGTTGCATTTGAAGTATACCAAATTACTTCTCCCTTATTTTATTACAGTGTTGCCAACATGTTTAACAAAATTGTCTAATGGATCGCTGAAAGCGGTTTATTTTAATTGGGGTGGGGCAGATACTATGGGGCAGATATCATGGGTCAAAAATAAAGCACGCTAAATTGTAAACCCGTGCGGCGCTACGTTGGTACAAAGCAGAAGTGTCAAGTTGGCCCCTAAATCTACACTGACCTGGCCTCTAATAACTCATATGCTGGCATCTGAAAAAAGTCATAGCACATCTTTCATTTACATGCATCATGATTTCCAAATTTACTCGCCAAATTGACCCTTCAGCAACCAAACTTTTCCCTGCATTTATTTGAGCACACCTACAGTAAAATTTTATCTTCTTTCTTTAGACAAATTTGCGACGTAGAAATAAATTAATGTAACGTTAGCGTTTTTGGAACGTATGCAATTTTATTCGATTTATTCTATTACAAGTTAAAGACTTTTTAGAATGAAATGGAACAAAATTTTGAGTTGATTCAAGTCGACGTTTTACAAGGAAATTGAAACGGGTATATTCCCGATAGTGTAGATGGCGTAATTATTTTTCACGACCACAATTGTATAGTCAGTGTTAATTGTGAACATTTTTGACTGCTGTGAACCTTCTTCGAAGTACAATGTTTCTCCAGTTAAAAATTGAATCACGTTTTGACAATACCCGGTGTTGTCGCACAAAGGAATTCCTCCAGGACATTCCGTAATAAAAGGAATGTAAATAAGAGAAACAGATTCACCCACAGTCACCGACCTATAGTCAAAATTTAATTGTAATGAGCACTGCGTGACACGTGATGTATTTTACAAATGTCGGGTTTAGAAAAACAGACGCTTTAGCCTCTTACCCTGCATCTTGGTAGACTTGACCTTGATTTGAGCATGATGATGAAGATGAAGTTGAAACAATCACCCACTGGCACAAAAGAACGCATAAGTACAAATTTTAAGTTAAAATTGTTTTATAATCTATATAGTCAAGGAAAAAATTCCAAAGCTGAGCAAGACAGGAATATTGTTTGAAAAATTGTACTTTAGGACAAGCAATAGTCCCCGGTTCTTGGAAAGACAAAACACTTTCTGTGGATGATAATACAGATTCGAAAATTGAAGGAGTAGTTATGCAACCAATTAAATAAGAATGTATGTTACCGTTTGAACAAATTCTGGATTGGCGACAATAGTCGAAATATTACCCATAAGGTAGTCTGATGTTGTGCCTAAGGAGGTAAGGAAATTATTCACGACGAGATTAAACTCAGTAAAGTTTAAAGCGGTCCCAGAAACAGAAGCGGTAGCAATGCAAAGCAGAAGGAAGAAAGCGATAGGTTGCATGGCTAGTAGTTAATTTTTCAAAAACTATGGTTGGAAGTGTTGCGAATAATAACAAGTATAGTTGTAATGTCGAGTAAGTGATTATTGTTTTGTAGGATCGAGAAGGTATTTATCCAAAAATCGAGTAGGAGGCTTATTTGAAAAAAAAAAGATAATTAAGCTGAAAAACATATGTAAATGATGAAAAGTAATTATTCCAATAATAATAAAATACGTCAAACAACTTAAATTTAGAAACACGTCAAAAGTTGTTTTTCGCTTTATCAAATACCTAATGCTAAATTTTTAGCGTGACGGCATGTGGCTTAACGGAAATTTCTGTTATGCCCAGTTCTTGGAGAATTTTTTTATTCTTAGTTTCTTATTTCTTAGGTTAACCATATATTGTAACCTTAACAACCCACCTTACATTTTGAAAACTAACTGCGTACTCAACTTCAGTAATACTCTCAAATGGTCATCATTTGTTTTCAAACTAGCCAAAACAGCTCGTCAAAGAAAAGGAGAACTTTAGCTTGAATTTTTGGTTGTTCCGGTTCTAGGACTGGCTTGTTTGGTTAGTCTTAACTAAGTAAGTTCTAATTGTAGAATTGTTTACGTACACAAGGACAAAAAACATGCCTCTCTGTTAAAGATCTCACGCAACAAACCGTAATTATAGCATAAAATAATGCTTTTAGATGTCCCTACTTATTGTGACATGTTTGCTAGTCTTAAACAGAAAATTTGTGTAAATATTGTCACGGGCACCTCATGTGCCACCGTAAACTCTCGGCGGGGTCGACTGTGCTGTGGGTGATGCGCTCAATGGCAGAGTCGACTCATTTACTTGCTTGGCAATACACGCTGGACAACGACAACCGACGAAAAACAGTTGCAAATAATTGTTTATTTGTATGACGTAAAACTAAGGGGTCAACAAAGGTCAAAGCGGGGGAACGTCGACATGACATGGCCTTAGTCCAGAGACCAGACAAGGGACAAATGACGATTGACCAAGAATGAACTGACTGCCACTGCTAATTATAACAGTGGTCACAAGGACAAGGTCGAACAGACAAATGAACTCCGACAAGTCAACATAACAAGAAGATAAGGACTAGGCAGACACACGTCTGCAAATATGTGTGACTAAAGCTACATAACTAAGTAACGTCGCGTCCACGGTGTCGACGACGTCGTTGGCATCGTGGTCGAGAC
>JAQFYP010001368.1:0-15838 GCA_034694865.1 Bilobella braunerae
TTAGTCAATATTATTATCATTGTTATCACATTATAAGTATTATCTATTTCAATATTATTATCATTGTTATCACATTACAAGTATTATCTATTTCAATATTATTATCATAATTATCAATATTTAACTTCCATTTTACCTTTTCCAGCTTCAATTAATCTCCTCCTTTGTAAACTAATTTTTTTTAAACTCTTTTTTAAACATATTATTTAAAAAACAAAAAGCAGTGTTTATATTATTGTTCAACTTGTTTATGTTGCTTCCCTCTCGAATCTGTTGCGGTAGGTCGAACAGGCGCCGCAGTGTCTCGAGGACCTACAAACGATTTCCAAGAGAAACAATTAACCGTGGTTTTTGGTATTCTAAAGCCAAACCAGCCCGTCCTAATACACAAGAATTTTAATTTCAATTCCCCAGAAAACAGGCTTGTTTGGCTTGTCTTAAGTGCGTCAACTTTTTAATAATAACTTTTATTTAAAGCAAAAAGTTGTAGTAATATGCGGTGGTTGGATTGGACGATTGATGGTATACATTTTCCAATGGTATACAAGCCTTGTTTTAAGCAAACTGCGTAGAAGTAGAATGTAGGGTTCCATTTTGGCACAAATTTCAAAGTGTTCCCTTAACCATGCAATCCAACCAGAAGCTCGTACTTTTAGTTTTTGTCCTATAGAAGTCTACATTGAAAACCGATATACCTAATCAGCCATGAATCAATGCCAGGCTTCCTTGGCACGCCTAATAATAGTTATATATTATTATTATTATTAATAGATATATTGGAATGTTGAATTTATTTTCGGATTCACACCACATAACTGCAACAAAATCAATTGCTAAGGGTTGTTTTATATCCATATTTGTAATATGAGTACGCGGTACATCTGAAGAGCAGTGGCTGCGCATAATAAAAACACTTGCATCCTAACACGGAGTCACAGTAGTCGAATATTGTCGCAAATACCGTATCCGCACATTTATAACCAATTAACTTCGTACCGTACTTATATGATCCGCCCTCGTCTTTAGCGCAGAGCCACTCTGCGCCACGCACATTGCACTCCATGTACGGCTGCTCAATAATTGCGTGCCACGTCGAATCAAAGGTGCCGAACGTCGCTCGTCCCACGTACATCCTTGTCCCCGAGTCCAAAACGTTCTTGAATATAGATTGGCTCAGTTGCGTCATTTCCGGGTTGTTAGATAAATCCACAATTGACACGTAATTGACGCCGTCAAATACGTCACTCGCAAATGAGTCTGCATTTAGTGCGTTGCTAGACAAATCCATAAAATCTAAATTTAATCCAGATAACATGCTTCAAATGATGCTATTGTGTTCCTCGATAGCACGATTTGGTTAAGTTGCGGATTTGCGTCAAAAGCCTTCCGGGGAATCGTTGTAAGGCCCAAACCTATCAATCGCAAAACTTTTGTCGCAACGCTAGTGCAAAGATGCAGTCGTGCGCTAGGGCTGGCAATTCCGAAAGGGCAAGGGTTTGCGCAGTGGGAACTGACGACTGGAACGCTAAAGGATTTATATATTTCAGATGCTGATTCCTAGTGACCTCAATATCTACAAAGGAAACGAGGCCCGTCGAGTCTGCATCAAGTTCTGCAAATTGCGTTCTTATTAACAACAATTTAGGCAGCGTAAGTGGAGAGGATTTTGCGGCACTTTCGAGCGTTGTACGCAAGTCAAAAACTTTAGTGTCCACGCATACGACACGTTTGATACCTCCTACGAGTTGCTGGCAAATACAAGGGGCCAAGTTCTGAAGGCAGCCCTTAACACCAAGAAGTTGAACTAAAAGTACTGCGAAGAAAACTAAATGTTTCTGTTGAGGATAGAGGGCCATTTTTAATGGTCTCAAAATTGCTAGGTGGAGTTAAGTGGATCAAAATGAGGAGTAAAATGGTGGTAAGTAAGATAAAGAAATCATGTTTTCAGGATCTATTTATGGGACAAAAATTGTTAGAAGACAATACGATTACGTCAAATTATAATCAATTTTCCCCGTAATTAACATATTTGACGCAAATGAATTTGCGCCAATCTAGAAACGAACTAGATCAATGAGAGTATTAAATTAAACCAAAACTTTGCTAAATTTGACAAACATGACGTCGAAAACACAAAAAGAAATTTATATCATACATTCTTCTACAGCTCGGCGGCAGCGCGCGTGCAAGATGGAAATTTTTGTTTTTCAAAAATAAATTTGTACTAAAAGTCGTATTGAATTGAATGTTAAAAGTAATTTTGACATTACAAAATTAATAAAATAACATAGTGAAATTGGAAATACTTTCTAGAAATTTAGTTTTAGAACCTCAACACTATTTGATCGTTTTTCCGGTTGAATTAACTTTACGAACAAAGTGTTCAGCCATTTTATCACGAAAATGCGATTAATTAATTAGAATTTATTTATTTATTAGTAGCGGAAGCGAAGCCAAAGTTATTTATGTTTTTGTCATTTCTGTCCGTCCGTCCGAGGCTCACAATTATCTAAGGAACTACTAAACAAATTTAAAATCTGTATTCAGTTATGAGAGTTTCGGCACAGATCAAGTTTGTTTTAGTTTACCGGAAGTGACCCCCGTGGGGGTCAAAGTTCAAGGTCAAAGAAGTTATTCTATGACAACATGAAAAATAACTCCTACAAAAGTTGTTTCTCGTATATAGGGGAACATTATTTGTAAAGGACACTTTTCTCTGTGGCCCCCCAATGACCCCCAAATAAACACCTTGACCTTAAAATGACCTTTCAAGGTCAAACACTACCTTTGCATTAAAAAAAAACTTACGATGATCCCAATGGGTCTAGAGGCCTTGTTCACCCGGAAGTACCGTAGATTTCCAAATAGTGCCCCAGTCCCAAATAAGACCTCATCTTCCAATTAGTGCCCCATCCTTAGCAGCCAAAGTTCGAAATAGTGCCCCATCCCTAATAGTACCCCATGGGGTATTAATAGGGACTCACTAGGACGCACCTGCACTTCAACAGTGCCAAGTTTAGGTTAGTCACCTGGTAAAGTGGTATGATCAACGCACATATTGTGATAATCGTTAGTACCTCAATTAATGTAGTATTTAGTAAATTAGCTTACGTAATAACTCATTTTTGACCGAGCGTTAACCTATTATAAAAATTCTTGTGCGTATAGCTTTAGCACAAGAATAGTAGTACAAAAGAAAGTCTCTAATTAGGTGACAGACATATGTTTACAATAAATTACCTTCCTAAACATGCAACTAAAATTTCAAAATTGTTTTAATATTATTTCAAATTATTAGCATTGTTAGATAAAAGAACGCCCACCGTTGGTGTTAGTTTAACAGTGAACCGTTATGAGTTGTAAAACTTATACACCGCACTCGGCACCCTTGTTACATTATGTTAAGAGGTATAGTTAGATATTCAATTGAAGTTATTTTTTCAAAAAGTTTCAGAATGCTTATGAGATTTAACAGGTTGTAAGGGGGGATAGTGTGCGAGTAGTTAAAAAAAAATTAAAATTGAACAATAATACCTCTTTGAATCGTCTAATTTTTCTAAATTGAATAAGGATTCTGAAAACTTGGGAAAAATTTCAGCATGAATATCAGCCGATCAATTTTTCAAAAAAGCAATGTAACAGAGCTAATTATCAACATACATAACAATTCATATTGTAAGGCTGGCTTGATTGACTATAGTGCAACAACTTTTCATTAACATTCTGTTTAAACAATATGATAAAAAATCAGTGTTCTTGATAATTTGTCGTCGTCAGGTCTTCTTCAATAAAGACACAATTATTAAGTATTAGCTACTTTATGGGAATGTTCTGTCCGTATGTCTGTCTGTCCACCTACGCGATAACTCTCAAACGAGTTAACTTTTTTCAAATCTGCTTTCAGCTATTGGTAGTAGAGGTCAAGGGGGAGGCCAAGTTCAAGGATGGGTCACAGGGTTCTTACTTTCCACCCTCATTTTGGAGACCCTTGCATTTTGCTATTTTTGCAAAAACATACAAACAAAAAGTTCTGAAAGAAAACGTTATGATGGTTACAAGGACCAAAATGAACCCAGACCCTTCGATTTCATCCTTATCTTGATGGCCCAGTAAATGACCCTCAAATCTTAAAAATCAGATTTGTATGGTTTTTGCTAGTTTTCAATTGATCAAAAAGGTGAGGCTTTCAACGACCCTATAGCGCTGCGTAACCTCCAATGACCGCATAGCCTAACCAAAACCTCCTCATTGAGGTGCAGGAACTACCTCTTGACCCGGAAGATGAATGCCCTAACAATAACGTGTACTCTGCGCCGAGCACAATAAATAAACAATAGTAATTGTTTATTTGGTCAAACACTAATACTAACAATAAATGATACTCTACGCTAAAGGGAGAGTAGTGAGCAGGAGAGGTGCTGGAATGAGAACGTTCCCTTGGACCATGATCTCGGTGGAGTGGAAGAGAAGTGAATGACAGACCGTCACACCTCATGGACCTGATGAACGGGACAAGGGAATTGCACTGGAAGGGCGACGGACGCTGACGCTGAAGGGCGTGTCCAAGGGCCTTACAACCTATGTGACTCCGGTCGCCTTTCCAGTACAATACGCTACTTGGTTTACGTCCGTTTGCAACGTTTTTTTTGTTCTTTCTAGAAGGTAGCACAAATTCACGCTCAATACGTTGTTCAGCTTTGGAAATCTTCATTAAAATCAATTTGGCCTACGTGCCGAGTCCCACATACAATAGTGTGAAATTGCTTTCTTTGAATCGACAAAAAATACTTATGTGAATATTTTTTTTTCAAATGAGCGTCAGAGTGATTATGCCACCCCTTTCCTTCCCCTATTTTTCTCGATTTCAATTGTATGGAAAATGAATCCTTGCTATTTAATTATTTAGCAAAGGCAGAGAAGTATGGAGAGAAATGGCGTTTGGGAGTTTTGAATTGAAAGCATTATCTTGCATGTCCTAACTTGTTTATATGTTGTTTTTGTTTTGTTTATATGTGATGTTTACACTGTAAATATTATCAAAAACATACGAACTCAACGGCGACACCTTATAATGCTCTCATTATAATGCATTGAATCAAAACTTTGCAAGTGGAAATACATTAAAAAAAAAGGATTTGGTCAAAATGTGTGTTCAACAAACTAAACAAACTCGTCCTTCAAAACTGTGGAACACGGTAATATATAAACCGAAGTTATTTTTAATTTATACTTAATTATTTTGAAACAGTGTATCAAATTAAACGCCTAGAATATTAAAGTAAATAATTTAGAGTGAGTCCATGGCGTTAAATTCACGTTAAACAAAAGTGTCTTCTACACAAATGCAATGTTTTTTATAGCCGTGCATCTCTATGTAAGTGTTCGAAATGGTCACACAAAAAGTTACCTACACTCATTCAGCGGGGACCCACGAATCTTTATGCAGTATTTTTATTATTAAACGTATTTATTTTGAAAACTATTTTAATACTATTATTAATTTTGTTAAAACATTTCTTTAAACTTATGAAACAATGTTTTTTTTTATATATTTTGAAAACTATTTAAAAAAATTGTTAAAGCAAATTTAAGTTAAAACCGTTATTAAGGTTGTCAAGTACTTTGGCTTGTATGTAAAACATTAATGCCAATTTAGCGGATTATGGGTTTGAGATTTATTGGTGTGACACACATCCCCTCCATTATAAAAAGAAATTTTGACGAAAAGGTGCGAGAGCAGGCGGATACCTTAAAATGAAGGTAAAGTATGCGTATCGTATCCCTTCACTCGTAGTCTAATGCCAAAGAAATGCATGCACTTCAACAACAGAACTAACAATAAGAAATATGTTCAAGTCATTTTTATAATAGGCTATAGGTTAAACTTGTACAATTGACCTTGAGATATAAATTCCTTTTTAAAACATCCCCCCACAAAAAACAAGGTGAATCACAACAACAATCTTGTAAACAAATGTGTGAAGTAAAAGCACTTTATTTGCAATTTCCAAGAACATTGGTTTGTTACAACATCTTGAAGCGGAGGCATAAACAAAATTTGTAAGCAAATGAAGTCTCTCCTCCTATCTCCATTAGTACAGGTTTCGGCAATGACCGGTATGATATGGACATTCCGCCGTCTACAGCCGATTTCAACAAGCTGTCCAGAGTTTTCTAAATCAAAAACAATGCGTTATTTCTAATTTCCAAGATAGCTGTGTTAACAACTTACATGAGTTGGAAAATGGGAGTGTATAGAATCCGAAGCCATTAGTTTCTGTAAAACTTGTTGCTCCAACAATTCTTTACAAAATTTTTGAAGTAAATCTCTAGCGTGAAAATCTTTTGTTAGAATATTCGTTTGGATCAATAAAACTAGGTGGTTGTCTACACTGCGAACTGAACTCGTAAAGTCGTCCAATCTGTCATCACATATTATTTCTTCCGTATTAGCAAAATTGTTGGCCAACTTCTCCACCTAGTTTTTTCATTAATTAATGTTAATTTGACTTTTGGCATACGGATTTAACAACTACATGTGGACATGTGGAGTTATGAAGTTTAATTTAGAAATTTATTATTTTTTCTTAGAAAAACTATAAAAATGATTTTGAGCTGAAGTTTTCTGTAAATAAGTAAATAAATAGGATTAAGTTGCAACTTACAACAATGTTATACAGCGGAAGCCGTCCATCATTTTTAACAAATTTCATATACTCATCTGCATAGCCAAACTCAAAGTAGGCGAGAACGATGTAGTTGTTCGTGTATTTTACAGCGCTAACGCCACCCACCACACAATATCCGACCGCATCTATGATCCGTACCGGCTAATTTTAAAAAAATTAAATTATAAAAAAGAAGGCAAATAAATACAACCAACTTAATTACAATTGTTTCAATTTTGAGTTTTGGAAACCATTACAAATTTATACAGTTTTTTATTAGAAGATGTATTTATGAATATGTTTGCGCCCTACTTAGGACACAGTTGATAAGCTCGGTGTATGCCTAGTCAAATTGTTAGAATTCTCAAATTGTTACTACTTGCCTTTCCATCGTTTAAAAGTTTCAATGTGATATTCTCTTCCAATTTAAGTTTTGTATTTTCTATAAATCTTGCAATTGCTTCAAACTCATCAAGCTGAAACCCATTAACAAGCGAAAATAATGCAAAGGCGTTTTCGAATTCCTCGGAAAATACAGAATCTATTTTAGGTTCTGGTCTGTATTCGTCACGCAGTGCTTCAAATAAATCAGATGCGTTCCCTGCGGCAACTTCCTCAACCTAAAAGGAGCCAACAAAGTTCAATAACAATTAAAAAAAAGGACGTTCTTTGACATTCCCACAGAGCGGAAGAAAAGGGTAGGGATATGGTTGGGAAGGAGCTCATTTGCAAATTGTTGTCATCAAGCAGGTACCAGATACTATATGAAGCATTCCGCTCCTTATGGGTCTAGTCCACAAAAAAAGGACACCAACCTGACGTGAGGAGCAGCCTTAGCTTTTTGCCTGATAGAATAAAATGAAACCCTTTGACAAAAACTTTTTTTGTGGCGGATGAGGGGGATTCGAACTTCCGCTCTTAGGCTAGCTAGTGGAGAGGGACAGAAGCTTTAAACCACTTGGCAATCTTTAGTGTACCTCTTCACTGTAAAATGGCATTGGAGTGCTTCCTTGTCCCCACTCCGTTCTCAATTCTTCAAACTTTCCTTCAAACATGCCTTCGACAAAAAAAGAGGTAAAGAGAGTAGACGCAATGAAGCACAAGAAGATCTTCATGGTCTTAGTGTAGTTTGGTGACCTTAGAATCTAGTGTGAGAAAGAGGAAATGTTGTTATATTTCAAACTGAATAAGCTCAACATTTTTTTTTGTTTGGTTTTATAGTATTCAAGAGTATTCGTAGGTCTTTACGTAGTAGAATTTCAGAGAAACACTTTCAAAATGATCTATGGGGAACTTTTAATATTTTTAATAAACCGTGGTAAAACGGTCAACCAGTAGCGGAAGTAGGAAAGTTAGAATCAGAAACATTTAAATCATTAGACTAGAAAACAGAAGTCCATATTTTCGGATGTCAACGGGTCATTTCCGGGTCAAGGGAGACTCTGGGGTCATTTAAACCATCATGACTTTTCGTTTCATGCAAAAGTAGAGTTTGACCTTGAAAAGTCATTTTGAGGTCAAGGGGTCATTTCCGGGTCAAGGGAGACTCTGGAGTCATTTAAACCATTATAACTTTTCGTTTCATGCAAAAGTAGAGTTTGACCTTGAAAAGTCATTTTTAGGTCAAGGGGTCATTTTGGGGGTCATTGGGGGGTCACAGAGAAAAATGTGTTTTACAAATGTTGTTCACCTTCATAAAACAAACAACTTTTGTAAGGGTCATTTTCTATGTTGTTATAGAATGATATCGTTGACCTTGACCTTTGACCCCCAAGGGGGTCACTTCCGGTCAAACTAAAATAAACTTGAACTGGGCCGGAACTCAAGGAACCCGTAACCGAAAACCGATTTGAGAAATCTTCAGTAGTTCCTGAGATAATCGCGTTTATCAGACAGACAGACAGACAGACGGACAGAAATGACGAAAACATAAGTAGCTTTCGCTTCGCTTCCGCTACTAATAAAGCATATTGTCCTGTGATTAGCAAAAGTATTCGTCAACGCCACCGACCATATTTGCAGGAAGTTGGCTATACTTTGGGTTTGCAGGGTCACAGACATCGGCACTTTTGTCCTCAACTTTTGTTACTCACTCCTCAACTTTTTTCTCCGCTCAACCGAGTTTTTTACACAATTTTCAAATTTCGAATTCTCGATGAGGACTTAAAAATGAGAAAATCAAATGAGAAAAAGAATTTTTTTTTAATTTCAATTTTCGATGAGAACATAAAGTTTTGATCAAATTGTCAGTTTGGATGAGAACATCGAAGTTTCGATGAATTTTAAGTTTCGACGAGAACATTGAACTAACGTTAAATTTTCGTTTTTGATAGAAACATTGAAATTTTGATGCCCTCATTGAAATATACAATCCAATCAAAATTTCGATATTCTCATTAGAATGTAATAATTTTAATTATATTTTAATTTATTTCAAGAGTTGATCAAACTGCTACTTGGTTGTAATCACTTCAACTATTATTTTACATTCCTTCTTACAGACACACTCCGAAGTGGGAATGTCAAACAGCGCTGCTTTTTTTACTTTTTTAAATAAACCGTGGTAAAAGGGTCAACCAGTAGCGAAAGTAGGAAAATTGGAATTAAATAAATATTAAAAATCATTAGACTAGAAAACAGAAGTCCGGGTTTTCAGCGGACAAGGGCCCATTTCCGGGTAAACGGGGCCTCTAGGGCCATTGGGATCATCATAACTTATTGTTTCATGCAAAAGTAGAGTTTGACCTTGAAAGGTCATTTTGAGGTCAAGGGGTCATTTCCGGATCAAGAGGGGCTCTGGAGTCACTCAAAGCATCATAACTTTTCGTTTCATGCACAAGTAAAATTTGACCTTGAAAGGTCATTTTGAGCTCAAGGGTTCATTTTGAGGGTCATTGGAGGGCTACAGAGAAAAGTGCCTTGTTGTTGAGCTGTGTAAGAGAAGCAACTTTTGCAGAGGTCATTTTTCATGTTGTAATAGAAAGATGGGTCAAGGTCATTTCTGTTCAAACAAAATTAAACGTGAACTGGGTTGGATCTCAAGGAACTCACATCAGCAAACAGATTTGAGATATGTTGCATAGTTCCGGAAATAATCGCGGTACTCGGACGGACAGACGGAAAGACTTGACGAAAACATAAGTAGCTTTCACTTCGCTTCCGCTACTAATAATATGATAAAAACTTGCTGTATTCTTAAACTTTTGCAGGCGCAACTAAAAACATTTTATTAGAAATAAAATGCCTAATACTTTCTTAGATGCTTAAGTCGTAATTAAAGCCAATTAAGCTTACGTGCCGGCTCCCTACATACAGTAGTGCGAAATTACTTTTCATTGAATTGACAAAAAAAAACTTATGTGAATATTTTGTTCAAAAGAGCGTCAGCAAATTATACCACCACTTTTCTTCCCCTATTTCTCTCGACTTCAATTGAATGAAAAAGAAATACTTGTTATTTAGTTATTTAGCAAAGGCAGAGAAGTAGGATGGAAATGGAGTAAGAAGTTTTGCGACAATAAAATCAACTTGAATTTTCATATTTCCAGTCGTGAACACGTAGTGTTCACCAAGATATTTACAGTACAAATAGTAATGGGTCACTAATGCCACTAAGCGAGTCAATTACAGAAGGAATGCAGGAACTTTGTGGTGCTTTGTGGACCAAATGCCGTGTATTTAACCTCTGACCCAGTTCCAGTGCAATTGAATTGTTTTCAAGAAAACTCAAAAGAGACGCTAAATCAAAACAAAATCATGGTGCCCAATCAGCCTAAAAATTTTCAGTATCCTTTTTCACACAATTTTCGGAACGTCGTTAGTGCAAGCGAGATACTGGAAAGTCGCTAATTAATTTCTAACCAGAAATAGTTTGACTCTAACTTATATTTGATGCTGTTACTTAAACTGCAATCTGTTTGAGGTTATGACTTTTGATTCTAACGTTGTATTAGTTGGCGAGGTTGGCCTAGTGGTTAAGAGCCTCAGGCACTTTCTACAAGCCAGCATGAGAATGGGGGTTCGAATCCCTCGATCAGCCACAATAAAGTGTGGCTGTTGGCTTCACTTTTGGCTTTCTCCTTAAGGAATCACCTTGCCTCTGTATTTCAGTGATTAGAATACACTGACAGAGGACATTGAAATGATCCGATAAGGTCCCGAATAGTCTTTGGATAATTATATAGACTCCCCTCATTTGCATACATGTATGCTAACGAGTCCATCCTACCATGTCCCCACCCACTCCTTCCATGTTGACCCGCCGATAAGCGGCAATATCAAATAACGCTCCTTCTAAAAACCGATTGAGGACTTGAAAATACTAGTAATTATTACTGTGAAACATTGACACTAATATTTAATAATTAGGTCGAATAATTCTGTTTTTTTTGTTGTGTCGTAAACACGTAAAGCAAGACGAGAAGGAGTTGCTCTTTATCGCTATTTGCCTTCCCCTAAGGAATTGCCTTGCCTCTGACCTTGCGTATGCCCGTAATTTCATGATTTGGCTGCACAATCAGAGGATATGAAATAGTCTTGGAATACTTATAAAGTATACTTATACTTATTTGCATACATGTATGCTGATGAGTCCTTCCTTCCATATCTCTACCCACTCTCGTTTCTC
Organism: Bilobella braunerae; assembly: GCA_034694865.1. Lineage (NCBI taxonomy): Eukaryota > Metazoa > Arthropoda > Collembola > Poduromorpha > Neanuridae > Bilobella > Bilobella braunerae. The sequence goes on from JAQFYP010001368.1 coordinate 11,296, forward strand.
GTACACGTTGACCGGCCGCTCTGCGGGAATTTCAAATAACTTTCCTTTTTTTAAATATGATAAAAATTTGTTGATTTCTTAAATTTTTCGCGGCCTGGCACAATTATTTATGTTTTTCCTTACTAAAAACATTTTATCAGAATATAGCCCAATCAAATGCCTAATAGTTTCTTAACATCGTAATTAAAACCAAATATAATTAATAATATTATATATTATATTAATATTATATTATTAATAATATTAATATAATATTACAATTAAGCTTACGTACCGCCTCCCTACATACAGTAGTTGAAATTGCTTTTCATTGAATCGACAAACAAATACTTATGCGAATATTTTGTTCAAAAGAGCGTCAGCGAATTATACCACCACTTTCCTTCCCCTATTTCTCTCGACTTCAATTGAATGAAAAAAAATCCTTGTTCAGTTATTTATCAAAGGCAGAGAAGTAGGTTGGAAAGAAGTATTGCGACCACAAAATAAACTTGAATTTCTTAAGTTGGAACAAAGGAACGCAACTTTATTCCATCTTGAATCTTTATAACGCGCTGATACTAATTGGCCGACTCGTAGGTTGCAACTAGAAATGAGCAAGAGTATTGGGGAAATATTCGTCCAACAACCCAAACAACTCTGGAATACGGTAATCCCAAATCGAAGTTATGTTTTATTAGTACTTCATTTGGTTCTATTTAATTTCTATGAAATAAAACGCCTAGAATCGTAAAGTGAACACTTTAAAGTCGAAGAAACATTAATCAAAAGTATGCATATTAATTACGCTGTAGGTTACTACAATTAGCCTTAAATTCCGATTTTCTTTTTTTTTTTAAATATGTGTGTATCCCTTATAATTAAAGACAAAAATAGGAATGTATTAGATACCGTGTGATAGGAGGTTTACATGAAGGATTTTCTAATAATGGAAAACAAATTGAATGTCCGCCTTTTAACCACAGTATTAGCAATGGCCATCCAGTGTTACTTTATTACAGAAGAATTATAGAAAAAAAGGACATTTAATAATTAGAAGTACAAGTCCCAAAATCGTAAAGCATTGAGAGCATTGCAAATATTAATTGTTCGATGTCTTGTTACCTTACTGAGATTAGACCACTTTTATGCAAATTAGTGCTTATTAGGTAACTAATTAGAACCACTAATTAATTGTTGATCAAAAATTGATTGATTCCAAATTTGATGTTTTTTCTGAATCTGCAATTTGTTTGAGGATATGACTTTCGGTTCTAAAGTTGTATTAGTTGGCGGGGTTGGTCTAGTGGTTAAGAGCTTCAGTCTCTGCCCACTACCCAACATTTCAAATCCTCCGATCAGCCGCAAAAGTTCATCCTTTGGCTTTGTCCTTAAGGGATTACCTCGCCTCGGACATTGTGTATGCCCGTATCTCCGTGAAGTAGGCATACACAGACAGGATATGGAAATTAGCCGATAGGCTTGAATGGAGTCAAATGCGGTTATTAGGCGGAAGCTACGGCCGTACCTGATTTCAAGTTGGTGTCTTCCTTTTGTGGACTAGGACCGTAAAACAGCGGAATGTTACGGATAGTCTGTTGTGCCTGCTTGATGACAACATCTATGCTAATCAGTCCTTATCCCTACCACATCCCTACCATTCCTTTCATGTTGACGAATGTCATATAACGCTCCTTTACCATTTTTGTCGGTTTGGTCAAAAATGCCTTCTAATTTATAAGAAAAATCGCCATTCAAATACTCTTTTGCCTGATGAGAGATTTCTAAGTCATTACAACCTACATTTCTTGGCTGAAGTGAGGTTTATAAACTATCTTGGTTTTCATTTGCCTGAGAAGTGAACTTCTCTGGGAAGCCTTGTAAACTGAGTAGATCATTGCAACCTCTCCACGCCTGTGTCTTACAGAATGCGCCTTAAAATGCCCCACAACTTGTTTTTGAGGTTTTACTTCATTCCATTGTTTCGACCCTTGCGCTTGCGGCTAAAATCAGTAGACTATTCAATATATGAAAATATAATACAAATAAGTGGCTATGGCATGCTACCACAGCAACAATTGTTGTGCAAACTTGGTCTAATACGTCATCCATATACTGCGAGGAATATGTACAAAGCACATGCTTTGACTAAACGCCAAATCACTGTTTTACAAAATACAAATGAATAAATTTAGTATTGATTTCATAAAAACATGCTTGGACCTCAAAATTCAACTAAATCAATTGCTATACACATGTATTTAGAAATTGTCGTTAGGAAGTTAAATAAGGCTATTCTTAAAATGAGGGTTTATTCCAAGGATTTCGGTAAATAAACACAGCTCTAAACATTTTTTGTAGTATTTGCAAAAATAAAAATTGACATAACGGCCATTGTTTCTAAACTATCATCCATGGTCGCAACAAGGGAATTTCCTCTGGAACTCAGTATTACAAACATAATAGATGTAACTAACTTAGCACCAATTACAGAAAAATAGACACACGGGTAGACAAATAAAAGAGCACAGTTTGATTCCCCATTCACAATATTTTGTTTGCGCATGTGTATTTGTTTACACATATGTACCTAAAATGTTAAGAAACTAAAATTACGAAACCCTCAATGTTATAATTCACTGCAAAATTGTGTTTTCGTTATTTCAGATTATGTTAAATCGACTCGAAATCGAAAATGAAATCGAAGTTTATGTTCAAAGAACACATAAGGTGGTACTTCACGATGCAGTTAATTATCATTGTTTCTTTGCTCATTTGTTACGCAAATTCTAAGTTTACAAACGATGAAAATTTGAATAATGCTTGGGACAATATGTTTAAAACTATTGAAGCGTGCAGCGTCATCGTCGCCGGATTTTACAGTAACCCGCCAATGACGCGCATGTTGATTCCAGTAATAAAAATATTTTTTCAGGACGATCCTCTAAGTTAGGTTAAAATGGCATTAGTCTCCTCTTAATGAGATGCAGGAATGTCGTAGGGCGACGTTGTCGGTGGTCATGGAGTGTCATGGTTGATGGAGACTGGCTGCCCTTGGGTTGGCGTGGGTTGATTGGCCCTTTGGAATTTTGGATTTGGAGTTTAGGCAGTAGAAGGAAAGGGAGAGTTAAAGTGTGAGGGTCTGCTTTTTACCTGGAGATTGAAAGAGAAAAAGGGTACTCTACCTTTTGGAGAGGTTTATGAATTTGCATAATGCCTATGCTGGTTGCTCACCTTGAGATTTCAATGCATTAGAATTTTTTTGGGAGAAAAGAAACAATGATCCTTTTGCTTAATCACGGCCCTCAGAGACTTTTTACAATGGAAGGAATATGTTGTGTTGTTGGTGTTACGTGGAGAAGAGGCACATCTTTACGGAATTTAAAAGCATCATCCCTGAAACGAGGACAAAATTACCTTGTTCAACTTAACGCAGACAAAGTAGACGTAAGGGTGGAGGTTTCAGTTTGGAGTCTGTTCTCTAAATGCAAGTTTTCTTCTACCTTAAGACGCAAAAAATATCTCAAAGTTCATTGTGTACTTTCACAAGTTCAAAGTGACTTTTGGTTCATATTAAAACGGTATTCAAGAAATTCAAGCAAAACAATTAGTAGTGATGCTGTCAAAACACGAGAAACGTTGCAAAATGGATCCTAATATATGAAAAGCCTTTTGACATGTTTGTCCTAAAAACGAGCCATTTATTTATTTACTCACGTTTCAAAAAAGCATTGTTTACAATTATTTGCTGAATAGCACTACAAGTACAGATGTGACTGGTCTATAAGGTTGATTCTGATCTTAGAGGCTGAATGGGGCTCAAAGTGACTATTGACGCTGAATTTGAGCAAATAGGCCCACAGAAGCTCTATAAAGCTAAGGAGGCTCAATGAGACTAAAAGTGGCTCCGGGAGGCTCAAAGTGGCTGAGGAGGCTCAAGGTGGCTCTGTAAGGCGTAGTAGGCTCATAGTGGCTTTTTGGACTAAGGAGGCTAAATGCGCAAGAAGCATTGTGTAATTTGAGACATTTTAGTCAAATTGGCTGCCTATGGCTTCTGCTCGCATGCTCATGAACGTATTTACAACGTTTACCTTTAATTATATCAATATTGCCAAGCCCTCATCCAGCCCACACTACTTGCCCAGGAACTCTAATTAACCTCAGGCTGGATCATATTTTTCTCTGAAATTGAAGATTGACGCCTCATTATACACTAAACTCGGTTCAAGGTCGTGAATCGTTTTCTGCAAACTACTTGGAAAAAATAAACTCACTGACCCGTTCTTATACACTAACACGGTTCAAGGTCGTGAATCCTGTCATTCAGACCCTATTATATAAATTCTAAATAAATATTTTGTTTCTGAACTTTCAAAATAGTTTTCTTGTAGTTTTTCTCTAAAACTGAAATTGGATTGAAACAAGTTTTTCTCCAAAACGGAGTAACAAAATAGTTTTCTTTGCAGCTTTTCTGTAAAAATGAAATAGTATTGAAAAAAGTTTTTTTCTGAAACGGAGTAAAAATAAATTTACACGTTTGTTGAAATTTTGAAAAAATAAAAAT
>JAQFYP010001369.1:0-15835 GCA_034694865.1 Bilobella braunerae
CAATGGTTGCCAAGACTTCTTGACAACCTCTGGCCAATCCCACTCGGAGTCCTCCATTTCGTCATCTCCAGTGAGATCGACGACTTCAATAATTTTCTCCTTTTCAAGCTCCTTCTGCTTGAGCTTTTCAATAATTTTCTCCTTTTCAAGCTCCTCCTGCTTGAGCTTGGTCAAAGTGGTGCTCAGGTACTCGTCCACGAGTTCGGAGCAGTTTTTAAGGTTGGCCAATGGTTGCCAAGGCTGCTTGACAAGCCCTGGCCAATCCCACTGTACGAGGAGTTCGTACTCATCTTTACTAGGGTCCTTTTGTGGCCCCCCACAGGTCGAGAATCCAGGATTTATTTTACTTTCCATTCTCTAGTTGCGGAATATTTCGACATTATACCGCTAGCCTCCAACACATCCCTTTCCGCCTCAATTGTTTTCCTAAAATAAAAAAAAATTAAAAATTAAATCAGAACCAATGATTAGTTTTTGGACAACTAGTTTTTTAGTTTTAAGTTTGTAAAAGAAATAATATGTTTCAAAAAAAAACTTACGCTTTTCCCTGCCATAGACAGGCAAAGTAGACTTCTTTCTCTTTGGTTATCGGGTCTCTGAAGACAGAGTGCCCGAAAACTTCTTTCAAATAAATTTTTTTTGCGTTTTTACTTTAGGCATTTTTTGAATTTTATTTGAAAAGTAATTTCTGAAATTTTTTGAAAGTGTTTCGGAAATGCGAATGAAGTAGGATTGAAACTGCAAGGGATTTTATATGAAAGCTCAAGGATCTAAAATTCCGTTAGAGTTTTAAAATTGGACACTAGAAAGTAGCCCTATTGAGCCCTTCAATTTATGTCACCCCTAAATTACCGTTAGGTCCTGGACGAAAACGGGGCATGAGAAGCCTTTTCCCGTTACCCGAAAAAACCGTTGCTTTTCATTTGCAGTAGGATACCAACTCTGTCCTCTATTCAAAAAGTCATGCGTTACCTTATTTACCGTTACTTTATTTCAAAAATTGAAATAGTTGAAATCCACTTTAGTCTTGAGAGACGCTGCCTTTGGTGGGGCAGGAGCGGGGGCCAATCTTTTTGGTTTGATTTCCTGCTTTTTCTTAGCCTTTCGCGGTGGCGATGGGCTGGAGGGACACTCCGAACTGGAGGGGCCGTCAAAAGCTCTTTGGTAGTTGCAGGATTTCTGTCACTGGCCCTCTTGGGCTTCCCGCGACCACTTGGGCATACGTGGGACTTGGTGGACGTTTCTCTGCGGTAGTAACTGGAGTCACATAGTAGTAACTGGCCGAGATGGTCCAGGCTGCGGGGATGGGGAACTGTGCTTAGAACGCGACCGCTCCTCCCGACGGGGTTTGTCGTCAAGACGGGACCTATCCTCCTGACGGTAATTGCCTCGCCGTTTTTGTCGTTCTTTCGAAAAGGATAGTCCCGTGACTTGTCATCAAGATCTCTCTTCGACGCGGCCCTTGGTCCAGGCCGATAAGCGGAGTCATAGTCCCTGTTGTGCTGCGACATAAAGTTGAAGTGGGACCCTCCTCTCGAGAGCCTTTCGTCATTCGGTAGTGGGCGCTGGAGCGGGTATTGGTGAACCAGCCCTTCCTTGGTGAGCATCTGCACAAGAATGCTATTCACCACCTGTCCGCGTTCAACCGCCTCCAAATAAATTTGATAGGCGTGGCGCAGCTCCGACATGTTAAATGAATTTTTTGCTTTGATTTTTAGAATTTTGAAAGTTAGCATTTTTTTTTTACATTGACGCGTTTTTCTCTACTTTGAAAATCAACCGAGTAGAAAAGAGACTTGAAACTTTGAGGAGTTTATTTTGGGAGTGTTTCAAAGTGTTTCCCTGAACAATTTGAACGACGTGTTGAATTGACTTCTTGCTCTGAATGAATTTTGTTTATTTAAAAGCAATTTTTTCTTTACCAAACTCTTTCACCCGTCCAGACCTCTAAAGAGTGTCACAAACTTCGGTTCTAACTTCGGTTGAAGCGTTGAACTTCAACTGAGCTCTGTCCAGTGGATCGGAGCTATATAAAGGAACGGGACAGTATAGTAAGTGACAGCATAGTTCAAGGGGTCCCTTACTTAACAATAAAAAAGGTGTTTTTAACGGTACACTTAAGTGCTTGAAACTGACCTCGGCTACTGGAGGGGCTCAGTCTTAAAAGTACTCACTTACCTTTACGCAATCTTATCTAACCCTTAAGAGCTGTTCCTTCCTTCCTCCCCATTTTCTTAAGTAACATGGTTATGCATGAAATTGCTAACATACAATTAATAATCAGTGTTTTTCTTAATTTAACTTTGTTCGTAACACCTCGACTCTCAAGTTACGTCTGGATGTTGACAACAATAGTTTATTTGTTTCATTTTAAAACTAACAGCCTAGAAAAGGTCAACATAAAGCTACATTGTGTGTATTGTAAAAAAATTAGTATAAATAAATCTAAATAACCCGCATGCATACTACCTCAAACTTGTTCGCCCTACGATTAGAAAATTTTGAATCGGCAAAATGTGTGTTCAAAATGTTAAATACTATAAATTGCCATTAGGTACTTAATCTGTGTACAGGGTACACAAAGGATACATAGTAAAACCTGACCGCTTCTTACTTGCTTAGAAGTAAGAACTTGAATCTCTCAATGTTTACGCCACTTTTTTGGCCACTTGTTTGACTATACTATACATTAATTTTCAATGGCTTTCATTAGATGTGGTGTCCTCTTTTACTAAATTTTTGGCAAATTTTCGGTAAATTTTAATTTGTAGTTATACAGCTAGCTCGTCCGCACGCACGTCCATGAGCCTTCTGAACTATTACTTATAGTAATTAGGATATCTGGAGTTGGTTTGAGCTACCTAATCAAAATGATTTTCAATTCTACTTCTCAATTCAGGGCTTCATTTTTAACGTCATTAACTAGTGCAATCTTTAAACTAATGTTCTTAAAAGTGAAATCAGGATTCCTAAACAATTTGTTTACAAATCAACTTTCACTTTTAGACGTGGCACTATCCCTATTTGAATTTGTGTAAAGGCTATTCGTCTTATTTGCTAAAGTTGCAAATTTTAAACTTAAAAGAGACTTCCATGCACCAGCCTTAAAATAATACACAGGTTACGCTAAATTCTAATAAGTCTAATAAATGTAACACTGTATAGAAATTTCAGGAATGAAGTTACTGTGCAAAATTTCTAAGGTATTATAACTAGATCTAATTATGCTAATTAAGAAATAAGCCAAGAATTAATAGTCTCAGTGTATTTCTACAAACAAAATCTTGTTTTATTCCTTTAGTAGTGCCAATTTGTTCATCACATAAGTTTATAAGAGAGAATATTTCATTACCTCTGAGATTTATTATAGTAGCATAACTAAATACACACAACGTAATCCATGTTCATTGCTACATACAGGAAAATACCAGTTGGAATACTGGAACAGTTGCTGCAAGGCTCTTATTGTATAACGTACTAAATTAGCCGCTACTATTTATTATGATAGAAAGTACAGTAGAAACGTAATATTTTTGAACAGCTAAACCCCATGTAAAAAATTATATTATAATTTCTAACGCTCAAATCAAATTTCACTATTCACGTGTTTTCGTATTGTTGATATTTTAATAAAATGATACAAAATAAATTTATGAAATAAATAACCGTTTAAGTTAAATCTGCTAATGAGGCAAATCCTACAGCATAAAACTCGACATTGGGCCAAGGAAACATAAATGTACCGCCTAAATTTGAATTGAAAATTTTGAAAAAGTTAAGGGTTGGAAAAATTATTTAAATTTAACTTTTGAATTTTATGTTCCTTAGTATGCAGATTGTCTAATGTCTTCAACCATCTGAAACCTCAACATTTTGTGTTTAAATTAAAATGAACTAAAATAATTTTAAGAGAAATTAGAATTAAAAAATACATACTTTTGTTACAATTTGATAAATTAATGATAATACGTTGATTTGTCTATATTAGAGTTTTAGATGAAGTTTGTATAAGCTGCTGATGAAGAAACAGGTTAATGCAAGCTTAAACGCTGAAATAGCTTGAAACAAAAAATCTAAAGTTGTCACTTTTCTACAATGGCGTATTTTAAAAAAAATTGTACATACTTTCTAGCATTTTTTCTCGGATAGTCGCAACGGTTACAGGCTTTTGCAACAGGTTTACAAACTCAATCGAACAATTACTTAAATCTAACCAAGGCAGAAATAACATGATTAAAATGGATTTGTAATTAAGAAATATTGAACCTGAAAAACAGCCTTTAGCTCCTCAAGTGTAAAAAAAAACTGATTTTGATGTAAACGTCTCCAAGAATTCTACTGAAATATAATGTTATATGACAATAAATATATAGTTACTAATATTAATATTAGAGCTAAAATAAGGCGTAAATAATAAAATATTATCTGTTTGCAAAAATCAAAAATTAATATTCCTTGGAGTGTATTGAAAATCTTCAATGTTTCCACCGCATAGTTTTAAAGATTAGGTTACTCGATTATACGCATTATTAATTATAATACTATAACATGATAAACCAAGAACAGTGAACTATAGAAATAAACTACAACACCAACAAAATGCAGTTTAAAATTAGCCAAGTCAGAATTTTTTAATTGTTCTAAATTTGGTAAGCTTATTCTGTGTTAACTGAAGCAATTTTTGTAATTTGCATTGTGTAAAGAGGCAAGTTTCTTTTACGAAATGCGATTTTTTTTAAAAAACCGAGCCTGAAGCTTCAATTCTTGTACCAATCAAAGCCTACTACATTATAACCAAAATAATACTGTACCAATCTATTTTAAAATATCGTTTTGCAAGCACAACTACCTTCTGTCTTGCCTTGTATTATGTCTTAAATTAAGTTCTTCAGCACATTCGGCATATGACAACAAGTCGGCAGGCAAGTTTGGTATAAGGATACAAATTAGGAATAACACTAGTCTAGGACTAAAGAGCATTTGCCTCTGGAGAAATCGAAGTGGTAAGTTCTTGATGATCAAGTAGAAATCAATTAAGCATAAACTTAAATTTGGGCAAAACTTTACTTGGAACTTTTAATCTTCCTAGTTTTTAAACCACTTGGTTGTTTACGTGACTCATAGAGGAGAACTGGGATATTTGAAAATTGGCAAACGGGCTGGAAGTTTTTGAATTTGTGCAATGAAGCCCAACGATACTGAGGAGACTGACTGCTAGTAATCTTTTGCAAACCAAATTCAACATCCCAGTAGAAGAAATCACATTTGCAATCATTTATCGTTTGCAATTGACGTACCAGATTTCACGTAACATCCTACGGAGTTTTTTAATTTATGTAAACCATGATACGCCATTTATACCAAATAACGCTTTCAAAATCTTTGGATGAAAATGTCTTTTTTGAAAATATTGTACTTGCTAGCTTAGATTCCAGTCAGGGTAGATTCACATTTTTCAGCTTTTTGTTGGTGGTGTAAGCTTCTTTCATACTCTCAGTTATACTAATTTTCTCGCAACACGTGGAAAACTAATAAATCTATTTTTCAGACTACATATTATTTATATACTTGCTATTTATACTATAAAATTGTTTATTTATTTGTAAATTTATTCACATACTAATTAACGCCGTTTAAATGCTTCCTGTTTGATATGACAATGTAATCAAAATGACTGTACAACAGTATCTACAACTACTATAATAGTAAATAAAGTAACAAAATAGGTATATTAGATAATGATGAGTAGAATTACAATGAAATAAATAAACAATAACAAAAATGGTAAACGTATGACCAGTCGGACACAGAAACTTCCTTACAAATGTATCCTCTACTATCTACAATATTGGCAGCATATATTCCTTAATAAGTTATTGCACATTATTAAGCAACTTGCACAATTTTAAACAAGGTTTAAATTTTTTCATGAAAATTATTTAGCGTTAAGCAAAACCAATCCTTTTTGAAGCTGAAGCTGTTCATTTTCGTAGTTTTTGTCAAATATTTTTTTCAGACATTGCTTGGCCTCGTATGTCCATGACTCGTAGTTTTGACTTTGTGATAATGCTACTCGTTTAGGGTGTAAAATGGAAATGGGTTAATTAATTATTCCTCGAGATAATTTTTTAGACTACCCTCATTTGTATTTATGTATGCCAAGAATTTCTTCCCACTATATTCCTAGTCTCTCCCCTACAAGTTAACAAGCAACAGATCGGGAATGTCAAATAACGCTCCTTTTTCTCTTTCGTCGGCAACTCTTACGCAAAAGCTGTAACTACGCATTATGTCATGTTGCATAGTTTTAAAGCTAAAAATTTAGGCCAAATCTAAACGGTGAGGTTAACTTTGAAATGACTTTTGAAAAATCGGCATTAAGTTGCAATGCCGACTAGTAAGAAATACTTCTTGTATTTCTTTTTGCTGCTACTATTTACTCGGTATTTGTCAGATCTGATCAAGGGAATATAATAGCTGTCAATAGTCCAGCTGAACTCTATCCAATAATTGATTATAAAAAATTTGTTCTTACAAATTTGAAAATGCAAGTTTTAGGATTCGGGTTCCAAAAATAATGATGCAAGTATATTGCAAAGAGTTTTTGTAAAGGAATATGTTTTATTTAATTTTACACTACAAATAGAGTTTTATTCCCAGTCACAAGTTCTCCAATGGATTACTAATAACTAAAGAAAACTCCAAAGAAGAGGTAGACTCCTGTCGTATTTCCTCCCTTTGTGTCAGTACCCTTAATCAAACGGGCTCTGAATCCCAACGGAACGTTCTTATCCAAGTAGTTGAAAGCCTAAGTCAACATAAAATTTAATTTACAACCTGAAAATTGTGTAAAGCAAATTGACAAGTCTCACCTGCAGCTTGTGAAGAGTTTGAAGGATGTAGCCGATTCCTACTTCTAATGCTTGCTCGGGAGTTTTGTCTACATTTTCTCTTAATTGTGCTCTTACTACTTCAAGCAAAGTCATCTTTGTGTACGTGAAGCCTTCAATAGTCTCATCAATATCTCTCGATCCTTTTTTTACGTTCTCTCCAGCAAAGTTGGTGAAGTGGAATTTGCCGGCACTTTGTTGATTGTTGTCCAATCTTACTGTAAATGAGAAACTGACGGGTTCATACACTAGTAAATTTATGGTCTGTTGTCAATAAGTGAAACTAACAAGGTGGTTCCATAACCTGAATCTAACAGTGGGATATTTTTTTTCCTCTGAGTTCTCCTGTCTTAAGGCGGAATTTTTTAACTAGTTTTAAGTATAATGTTTTTTACACCTTTGCATCCCAATTTCAGTTTTCGAAAAAACAAAAACAATTACAAACAAATAAACCGATTGGCGTAGTACATATCATTTTCCGAGTGCCCATCTACGGGGTTCTAGTAAAATTTATTTGTGTGGTACAAATGGGTATTGAAGTGCTATTCTACGCACGCGCAGACTCTAACTTGCAAGTAAAAACTAACGTTCATAAAAGCACGACAATTACAATATGGAATTCCAATGTAAATAACGCGTTATTTGGCATATAATAAACTAGGCGAGAAAAATGTATATTATTTTTGAGGTTCCAGCTTCCTCTGTAACAAAACAGTCAAACCAAGATGTGAACTAAAATTCTTAATAGATTCCGAATAAAGGTGATCAGAAATTAAATTAGAAATAAAATTAAGGTTAAAAGTTTTGATTCTTGTACTCTCAAAGCTATCAATATTTATCGTAGAAGAAACATAATTTTACTTTTTGTTGTGAGTTCCCGTTTAGTTTTGGAGAATCTCCGAGTTTTCCTGAAAGGCCATCCACCACTACAACAATACCTTCTGTGTCAAACTCACAAAACACCGACTGAATAATAGCAACAAAGCACAAGTACTTAAAAGTATTCTGCATTTTGACTAAAAATATCTTTGTTTTTAATATATATTAATTACAAATAATTTTTCAAACTTATCGAGAATACTATGTTTTGGATAAAACCTTCTTCTTAAATACTACAAAACGTAGTGCGTTTCTACCGATTTTTCGTCATTCGCTACGTTTTTCTATGCTTCTAAAACAAATACAGCAAGCCATTTACAAAAAATAAAGTAACATACTATATATTAATTCAATGTTTCAATTCAATAACATGAACAAATCCATAATTCTAGACCCTATAGGGAAACATATTTTTTGTGCATGTACATAGAAGTAATAATTACTTTCCAAAAATAATAATACCCTGAGCTTCAAAAATTGTTGGAAATAATTAAATTTTAATAAAAATTTAAACATTGTTTATCAGCGAGTGCTATAGAAATGTGAGCAACTAAACAGAAACTCATAAAAACATTTCGGATTACATTTGCATGCGAGATGGAAGATTTTTACTAATCATTGTTTTCATTTATGTAGTATTTGCTTTATTTTCTGAGTAATTTTATTGTAGTTTTTTTTAATAAGTATATAATGAAGGTATTGATAAAAATTTTTGAGTCGATTAGAGTTCTGTTATGTGATGACCACTTACTCGATATTTCGCTTTGTGATTGGCCAAGCAATTATGTGCATGATGTTAGTGAGAAAATACTACATTGCTTTAAAAATGGTCAAACTAACTACTTCTAAGGAATATGTGAGACTCATGACGCTTTCAATAAAAAATTAAATGTTTTATTGTGAAATAGTTTTATTACCGGAGTATATGATATCTTTTGCCTTTTTATCCTTGAGGTCATAAAGGAAGTGTAGTATACCGAATGCAGGGCTTAAGCTAATAGGCGCATTTCATAGCACAGCTTTACGAAGACCGCGTTTGGTGATGAAATCTTTATAATACACATGCATTAGAACTTTGTTTAATTTCAAGGTTTGTAGGCCTGAGTAATAAAAAATGTTGAAATATAGCCAAAGAAAAAGAAGACTTCTCAGTAAAAACATAAATCTCTTGTTTTGCAATTTTGTCTTCGCGTAAATTTTTAAATTCTAAAAACAATTTCAGTGATGTCATATCGATTCATTTGCAAGAAAAGGCGTTCTAAGCTGTTACTTGTAAAACAAAAGAAATTTTATTAACAAAATGTTTTAGGAATCTTAGGCCGTAAATTATCGTAAATCGTTTTAGACACCAACATATAAGCTTAAGAGGTGAAATTCAAGTCAATAAATTCAAAATTGTCTTCTCGCCCAAGGCTCGTAGTCCGAATTTTTAGGACCAGTTTCCTAGCTTGGGTAGGTGCCAAGATCAAATCTCGGCAGCGGCGCAAATAAGTAAGTGGTTTTCTTTAAAAAAAAAAGCAACACTCGAACAAAGATTAAATTGTGTCCAATGGGTGTGGGATTCTTATCACTAATCATTGCAAGAAAAATTAATAAATTGGCACATTAGAATAGTTTTGTACACTTGAAGGGTTTGTCCGGCGAACCCAATATTGCTGTTAAAAAAATTTTAATAAGCAACTAAAATCAGAACTCTTTTTTAATCGGTGCTGCATTACTCGAATGAAATTAGTGTACAGCAAACGAGACGAAAACGTCTCGTTAGACTAGCGTTTACTACTTAACTACTGAAACGGGTATTACAAGCTTATTACCTATAACATTGATACCCAGTTTTCCGCCTATTTTTTGTACTGCTTGAGAATCGCGTTAATTCAGCCGACTAACAACTTAACAATAAAAAGTAAATAAATTCTCAAACAACTATGTGCTCCTGCGTACACTAATAAAATTGACTAGACATTCACTAGGCTGCCGACTTAAATTAAAAAAAAACACTAATGTCTCTGCAGTGGAAGTTTTTAAAATACTGGGTTAAACTATGAGCTTCCAAAGTATGCCGCTTGCAGAAAAAATAATACAATTTAGTTGCTGCTACCTTGAAATTATTTATTTATTCACTTTGATTTAGAATATTTAAATTTAAGTTAAAATATTGAAATACACATTTATTACAACCTTGTTTTTTTAGGTATTTAGGCTTTGACATTATGATATTAATAATTTTGAAGTATCGCTAAAGAAAAGGAGACTTTTTAGTAAAATATTCTCCTGTTTTTAAAGTTTGGTTTTTAAATAAGTTTAAATTTATTTTTAAATCTCCTGTTTTAAATTTACAAAAAAAAAAACAAGTTCTGTGATGTTAAATTAAGGATTGATTCATTTAGAGGAAAATACTTGCAAAAACAATTTTATTAACAAAACGCTTTAGGAAACTTAGCCTGAAAACTATCATCGTATTAGACGCAAAAATATAAGCTTAAAAAGTGAATTTCAAGTCATAAAATTCAAAATTGTCTTAAATTTTCATGAAAAGCAACACTCGAACCATGGTTAAAAAGTATCCCATAGGTGTGAAATTCTTATCACCAATCATTTTAAGAAAAATAAATAAATTGGCACAGTTGTACAATGTTGGATATTTTTAACTTCTTGAGAATCGCGCTAAACTGGACAACTAACAACTACACAATTAAAAACAAATAAATTTACAAACAATGATGCACTGCTGCTTACACTAATAAAATTGAATTGATGATTGTTTATCTTAGTACACATCCACCAGGCTGCCGACTTAAAATTTAGAAAACACTAATGTTTCTGCATGGGAATTTTCTAGACAACTGGGAACCTTCCAAACTATTCCACTTGCAGAAAAAATATTACAATTTAGTTGCTGCTACCTTGAAATTATTTATTTATTCGCTTTGTTATAGAATATTTCTGAAATACATATTTATTACAACCTTGTTTTTTTTTCAGGTATTTAGGCTTGGACATTATGACATTTATAACGTTGAATTATTTCTAAAGAAAAGGAGACTTCTCAGTAAAGTATTCTCCTGTTTTTAAAGTTTTGTCTTCAAATAAATGTTTTAAATTTAAAAAAAAAAGAAGTTTTGTGATGTCAAATTAACGATTGATTCATTTAAAGGAAAACACTTGCAAAAACAATTTTATTAACAAAACGCTTTAGGAAACTTAGCCTGCAAACTATCATCGTATTAGACACAAAAATATAAGCTTAAGAAGTAAATTTCAAGTCATAAAATTCAAAATTTTAATATCTTAAATTTTTATAGAAAGCAACACTCGAACAATGGTTAAATAGTTTCCCGTAGGTGTCCCTTGTCACCAATCGTTTCAAGAAAAATAAATAAACTGGCACAGTTCTAAACTAATTTCGATAGCCATTTTTAATTTTATGCGGAATGTTTAGTTTTGACTTCAATTTTTTTCCTAAAACTACGCAACAAAATAATTAACCTAACTGTGTTTGCGTTGCGTAAAATAATTATTCCTGGCAAAGGAACAAAAAGGAGCGTTATTTGACATTCGTGATTAGTGACAGGTCAACATGTAAAAGAGTGGAACGGTGTGGTAGCATTTGAAATAAATACCGGAATTTCGCTCTTCCATTTTTAGCAACAAAATTTACACAACCTCAACTAAAAGCCAAATGTTCCATCATTTTGTTAGCATGTTTACCTACAAAGTAGCCAAATAAGACCGTCCTAGGACATGAGTTTTCAATTTTAATTTGTGGCTACTCCTTTTTACCTGCGCTTTTTAGTTGCCAAGTCGCATGGCCATTCAATGTTCATTTCCTTCCGCATATAATTTTTGTAAAAAATGAAAAAGGCGATTCCCACTTCTTGTGCTGACTGTTTGAAATGCAGTTTTTCTACTCCATCAAGCAAAAAGGTGTCCAAATGAGCAAGGTAGTGGAGTAAGACCCTAAATCTAAATTTTCTAGCAATTGCAATAATGGCTTACACTATGTTCACAAGCATACAAATAACATTGACATATAACGCTAAATTAACAAATGTGTCCCCTCGGAATTTTTCATTTGCTATTTTTCGAAAATGCATTTTTTGAAAACACAAACCCTTTAATATTTTCTCACCAAACAAAGTAGTTTATTTAAACATTTGATGCTTTGACTCCTTAAGGGTAAAATTTGTGTTGATGTAGTGTGTTTGAGTCAAATTTTAGAAAAAAGTAAAACTAAAATTCTAAGTAGAAGAAGTATATAAACGACATAAGATTTCAAGGACTTAACACATAATGCAACAAGAAAAAGTAGCTTGGTCGAGCTCTTACCTTGTCTACATCTCCCAACTGAAATGCATAGAAGTTTAGTGAAGAAAAACAAGCTATTTGAAAAAATTTACGTCATATCGCCAGTAAAATTGTTTTTCTCAAATGCTAGTTTCGTTAAATAGGAAAAATAAAAAACGACGTGTCAGTCAACCATTCAAACCCAAAGAATTGTGTAGCCATTCTACTAAGAATGCCTTTGAATTTTTTACTAAAGCTTTTCATCACCAAAATCAGACTTTTAAAACTAAAAATTACAGTGGGCATGCACACGCATGAGTATAAAATGCTGGTATTTGAATAACATATCGCAGAATGTTGTACCAAATAAACAAAAACTTCTTAGCTAAGGACCAAAACGCACTAATCTACTGCTTCTTATATGATAATTTTTGCCTTTCTCGGAATGAGTTGAGTACGCAAAAATAACGTTATTCAAGTTATGGTTCATCATATTTACTTACTGTCGATACTGAGAATTGTTTTATAATTTGACGGTCATTAAAGCTCATCTTTAGACAATCGTCCTTACTCGGGAATTTTTCGTCTTTTTGAATATTGTATACAACGCCTTTAAAATATAATTTTGCAGCATACTGTGCTTGGCATGTAATGAATGAATTATTTATTTGATATATGGCGAACCCAAGATCAACATGATTACATTATGCATTAGTTTAAATATCTATTAAGTAAGACATGCTAGAGTGTTTAAAGTCTATTTTACAGGCTTAGTCAATGGTAAGTACACAAAATAAAAAGTATTCTAAGAATTGGCATGTAATTGATATACAAGCAATCTACAAGGAAGTCATCTACTATTGGGAGCTATCTACGATAAATTTCTAAAGAGGAGCTTGAAAAATACAGACAGAAAATGTTGTTGAATACTGATGTATTTTCAATCCGAATTTTAATTGAATGGAGAATAAAGTTATTTTCCAAGTATTTCTTTGTTAATAACATTTTTTAAAATTTGGAAAACATATTTCAAATAGTCTTTTTCTTTTTTTTTATTAAAGATGTTATATGTTGCATATAACATGACCAATAGTGGCTTTCGAATAATTTTTGCCAAACTACGAAGCTTAGTTTTTGGTTTTGTGAAGTTTCACTGTCCACTCGAAAATGACCCTTTGAGTTTCAAAAAACCAGAAATTTATTTTCTAGTCTAATGACTTTAATATTTTTCTACTTCTATGTTTCTACTTTCGCTACTGGTTGACCGTTTTACCACGGTTTATTAACACTGGTAACACTGGAGTGTTTTCTAATTTGCTTTATATAATACACTTAATCTGATAACACAGTAAGTGTGTTGTTAACGTGAAATTTTAGCTTTCACTAAATTGTTATACGCTAATTTCAAAACTTTAGTATTTGAAGTTAAGTACTAATTGTATTAATTAATAGTAAGTAATTGAAGCATTGTTTCCTACCTTCTCAGGGTTATTTAAAAAATACCAAGATTTTGATCTTCCTCGTCGCTAAACTAGCTCTAGTTATTAGCCCTTAAGGGCATAGTTTTGTATAGGCCCGTAGGACACAATGTTAGGTTAGCTTTTCTGGGCATAGGTTAGGTTAAGAATTAATAAGCCCAGCCTTTTTGCCCTTTTAAGCACCCATTATGCCTTTCATTTTGTTGTGTACTTGGGTTCGGGAAGCAGAAGGATCAGAATCTTTGTTCTGTAACCTAATACTAACATTGTGAAGCAATAGGGACTAATGGTTTTTGAGAAGGGCAAGGGAAAGTGAAGTGGTTGCACTTCTAATATACTACACAATCATTTAGTTGAGGCCTAGGAGGTCACTGCCAAAATTTCACAGGACTTTTTTCGGTTAATTTTTAGAGCCGACTTTTTTATATTTCTCGTATTAGATGATTATCATAGT
Source organism: Bilobella braunerae (assembly GCA_034694865.1). Taxonomy (NCBI): domain Eukaryota; kingdom Metazoa; phylum Arthropoda; class Collembola; order Poduromorpha; family Neanuridae; genus Bilobella; species Bilobella braunerae. The sequence continues at coordinate 13,986 of JAQFYP010001369.1, forward strand.
TTAACAAACAAAATGCAAATGTAAACACGTATGTATACAGCAGTTTTGGTGCCACCAATACTGCTTCTAAACATTTTTATAAAATTGTTTTTTTTAATATTTGACCTCAGGATCCTGAAGTCAGAAATTTGCAAAGAATTTTACAACCTTAGCATTTATTTATTTTTTTTTTAAATTGAAATCCAACTCTTTTTTTTTTAGATTTACGGTGTACATGGTTACCAACAAGGTCCATGGCAACAATGATAGCAAATTACGTTGCCATGGACCTGGGTTACCAGTGTGTTCTAGTTAATGATAATAGTTAAAGTGTGTAATGCAAACACTTTGGGAAAGCCGGCGCCGGCGTGGACATGTAAATGATTTTTGATGCACGCTCGATAACAGTGCATGAGAGTGAGTGGGAGGACAATCCGCTCTACCCATTTTAATTTTTATGTTAATACTTTATTAGCCCAAGCTAGAGCTTATGTGGCCGTCATGTCTGTCCGTCTGCGACACGCTAGCGGACAAACCACGTGTCACTGCGTCAACGAATTTGGCACACATGACCTTTGGGGCAATACGAATGCTAAGTTCGCAGATGGCGTCGGTGGGTCAACCCCTTGGGGGTCAAAGGTCAACGTCAATTATTTTGAGACTTAGTTGACATTTTACCATGTAAAAATCAAATGTTTCAGATCATGACCATACTTCGTATAGTATATTTATAAGAAATTAGGAATGCTGAATTCAAATATGGCCCAAATCGGACAATCCTGTCACCTGTCCGGGTCAAAAGGTCTATTTAAAAAGGTGCAAGTCAAATTGGGGTCACCCTAATTGGCTGACCAGGCAGACCGGGAAATGGCTGACGAGGCAGACCAATTCAAAATTATAAGCAGACCAAGGCAAGCGTCATTTTCATTCCCTCCTACTTAGACTCAAAAATGACCAATACAAAATGTTTTTAGAAGAAAAAACTAAACAGTGTTGCTTTTTTTTTAGAAATATTTGCGTTCTTTAGTTTTAGTACATTTTATTCTAAAAATTTTTTGTATTGGTCAAATATAAGCTTTTCAAGATAAAAATCCCTCTTGCCTTTGTCTGTATAATTTTTACTTGGTCCGCATGGTCTGTCAATGATTTTGGTTTGGGATGCCTATAATTTTGCATCGGTCTGCCAATGATTTTGGTATGGTCTGCTTATAATTTTGACTTGGTCTGCCTGGTCTGCCAATTAGGGTGAACCGTCAAATTGCACTCTTAATAAAAATTGTTAATCAAATTTGAGCACAATTTCGATACGGTTCTGAACACAATTTACAATTTGGTAAAATTGTGTAAACTCAAAACAAACAAACCAAATCGTTACCATGACGATATAAAACGAAAAAAAAAGTAATAAATAAAAAAGTAACCCTAGTTTGCGCTTCGTAAAGCCTGCACGTAGGTTATTAAGTAGCGTATTAGCTACTTTATGGGAATGCTCTGTAAGCCCGTCTGTCTGTCTGTCTGCCCGTCTGGTTGCGCCATAACTCCCGAACGGCTTGACTTTTGTCAAATCTGTTTGCGGGATAATTTTTAGGGGTCAAGTGTGAGGTCGAAAATTGGTCATGGGGGCCATACCCTTTACCCCCAAAACGACCCCCGAAGTGACCCAAAAAACCAAAAAATTCGATTTCTCGGTTTCTTCTCAGTTTCGGCTTAAAAAAAAGTTATTTTGTTCTCGATGTCACTTGTGACCCCCTTAATCCTATAACCCCTTTTAGGGATGGGCACGTTTTGTTTCTGGAAACGAAACGAAGCCCGTTTCCGTTTCCAAATTTTTTGGAAACGAAACGAAAATCCGTTTCCGTTTCGTTTCCGTT
>JAQFYP010001370.1:0-15832 GCA_034694865.1 Bilobella braunerae
ACTGACTAATTAGCTAAACCCAATTGAGTGCAGCGTGACTTCCCTTCCCCTGGGACTCACTACTTGCACTGTCACTTTTCCCTAAAAACACCCTAACACTTGGTTCCGCCTGACAGTGGGCGCCGCGAACCTTTGAACACAAAACCCTCGTGGAGAAAACATGGTTTTCGTCACGAACAAGATGAAATTGACCATTCTTCAAAAAATGGCTTCCTATGGGAGACCCCACTTAAAAATGGGTCCTTAAGAATTCCAAAATTGAAGTACCTTAGTTACGGGGGACTTGAAGAGCCCACAAACTTCTAGACATCCTTTTTGACAATTCCGGTCATTTTCAAACTCTGAAAACAGAAATCGACCGGTAACTTTTTTAATTATCGGTCCTTAAATAGCGTTTACCTACTTACAACTCACCCTGTATATAATTTAGGGAGGAATTGTTGATTTCTTGATTTTCTTTACGTTTTTGCTCTGGTTTTTAGTGGGTCTTGGAATAAGCGAGATATACTGTACTTCAACAAATTTTGTTTAATTTCTTATGACAATAATTATAATATTTTATTCGTAGAAAATCAAACTTAATACATAAATTTTTTGAGCATCTATAACTAAAAGTTTGAGATAACTTATTCTTTTTTTTTCTTGCTCTTTGACATTCGCCTATTGCCTGGTCAACCTGCTTGCGCTTGTGCTTAGTGAGTGGGGGATGGTGGTCTCGGCCTGTGAGTTGACTTGGAAGTTCCGAGAATTGAGGCTGAAGGCTTTCTGCTGAACAGAGAACGTGGGGTTGACCACCGAGGAGACTCTGCTTAGGCAGAAGCTGAACCCTGTTTTTCGCATACCGGCCCAAGCCCACCCTCCACGACCGCAACTGTCGAGGCTTCCACTCACCACTACCACACCACCACTTTTTTTTGTGTGATACACCTACCCAAGTTAAGACCTAAATCCTAACCCCCCGGACAACGGGTATTGGGCTCCAATACCCTATTCGGGCAAGGGAAGTGGGAAACCTTTCGGAAAAAACCACTTCCATAATGGCGACACCGGGATTCGAACCCGTGTCCGTCCATGGCTAGAGCTCAAAGGCTCTAACCACTCGGCCTTCGAGGGTTGGATTTGATATCTTATTCATATATCTCAAACACGGAGTTGCTTTAATGGAGAAACACGGTATCTACCACAGTATGATTGAAAAGACTTCTTCACATTTCCAATTCCTGATTGACTTTCATATTAATAGCTGACTGAAAAGGTAGTTTTAAATGGACATGAGGAAAATTATAAAATTAAAAAAAAATTGTGCTACGTTTTTTTTTCATAGACAAGTAATTTCTTCCCAAAAATTGAAAATTGATGCAATTTTGGGCAATTTATTTTGTGACAATTTCCCTTCACGGCGGCACTAATTTAACACAAGCTATTAATCGTAGTAAGTAATTAGTATTTGCTTTTTATGGAGTAAATTTTTTTTTTATAAATTGATTTGTTTTATTCAAGTCAATTTCGGGAACTATTTACATAATATAAGGAACCCACCAAAGTGGGCTTGCACCTAAATATATAAACGATAAATTACACACTTGCATCAGAATTAAAAGTAAATTAAACGTTTTACTGCGTTTGTAAATTTAAAGATTAATTGTTTGATAATCCCTATGTTAACCCTTATGTTAACTCCTGTCAAAACTTATTGGAAGTGGAACCCTTACGTTAACTCCCATGTTAACCAATGCGCTAATCCCTATGATAACCTCTATAATAACTTAGCATAATCTTAATCATAACTTAGGTGGAAGGGACAAAAACGTCAAAAAAAATCTTCCACTCGTTATGCTAAATATGCTAGTTTAGTTCCTGTAGCTTGCGTCAAAAATCCAACCGTTTCCAGGATATTTCACTTTATGTGAAAATATTTACATTGACCTGTCATAGCGTGTTAACGGTTGTTTGTATTTAATTGTCCAAAAGAGATAACACAGTTATTTCTAGCTTTTCTCACTGATACATCACCTTTCACGTTCAAATAGCTTGGCCTCAAGTCAACTGATGCTATGGAGCCGGTCATTACAGAGACGACCAGAGAGATTCACAGATTCAATTGAGCCTTGTGAGAGTGAGCTATTGGAATAAAACCCTAGTGACGTTTGACTCGGGGATTCATTGGAATCAATTGTGTATCAATTATGTTTGCTTACCTCTAGGTTTTAGCAAGTTTTAGCGAACTTACAATCCTCTAAATTTATGTAAAACACAATTTCCAAATGTAAATTGTTATAATTTATGCAACTAAATATTTAGGAATCGTTTAAAGCATTTAGAAGTTTAAGTTAGAATCTGCGTACTTACAATCCCCTAAACAATTTGAAACACAATTTCCAAAGATTCATGTTAATAAAAAAACTAATCGAAATCAAAATTTGGGACTTACCAATTAAAATTGACCAATTGGGCGGTGGTCTTCAGTAACTTCGAAAAGCCAATTGCAAAAAAATAGAATGAAGGTGGTTAGGCTCGAACGAGAAAAAGCTTTGTTCTTGAAAAAGGTACCTATTGTTTGTTATAAATTGGGAGAGCTGATCCGACTGAATGCATGATATTGCCAGCGCTGTACAGTGACTCTAGTATAATTAGAAACTAATTAACCTAGCAATAAGACTGCCGTTAATACGATTTTGTCTCTAACACGTATAACGTTTTAAGGAACCAATTAAGTAACTGTCTTCCTTAAGCCAATCAGAGGTTGCTAGAGATAACTTAATTGAAATTTGCCAATTTCCCTATTTGCAATTAAACATTTTCTGCAATTCTTGCTCTTATTGATTTTATTTATTTCACATAGGTGTTTTACGATTATTAAAAAATGAAAACCGTTAATGTTGCGAATGCTCGCTATTTCAAAATTTGTGACTTCTTAAAACCTCTAAAAACAATTTACACTAAGTTCATACACACGTGTAATCCCTTACCTTCCTAGTATTCGGCCTAATCTTTTCCCTTTGTTTTGAACAAAATCCCTTTTCGAGTTACTCCAAAATTTACATTTTTTCTATTGTTTAAACAAACGTTTTTCTAAACCCTGTTAGGATTACTCCAAAAGAGTTGGTTTCTACTCCAACTCTTCCCTATAAATACTGTGACCCCTCGTAGTCTTAAGTCAGTTTATAAACACCTTCTAAACAAGCAGAAACTCTGCCCAACTCTCCATCGCTGCCTACTTTTTGTTCTGCCACTAATGGCAGAGCCTTCGAGGTCATTCTGGGTCAGAGGTTAACCTTGGCCTAACTAGCCCATCCACTCTACATCATTCCACCACGTCTATTGGCCGCATCTCCACATCTCTCACCGCATCAATCCACACTCAACTACCCCCGCGGTACATTGGGTTAGCGCCTCATCCATTCTCTCCAAACCAGGGAAATTGCAGCGCCTTGAGCAAGCGCTAGCAATTCCCATTTCAACACCACAATCTCCAACCCTCAACAGCCCTGAGGTCACGCCGATTCTTTCAGTTGACGAGACTAAAGTTTATAAAAAGTTGTAGTTGAAGTCCTTGTAAAGCTTGATCCAGAGTAGCTGGTTTTCTTGTTCCGTTCTCATTCCTCGGACGTTCTCTCGATCCAGAGTTGTCGTTCTCATTCCGTTCTCATTCTCACGTCGTTCTCCAAGGAACGACCTGAGAAAGAGAACGCATCTAGAGTTCACGTTTTCCTTCCACCTCTTCTCCTTTCTCATCACTTTTGAAGCAAAAGTTGGCTCCTATCACTCAATTTGACAAAAATATGGTTGAAAGTAATCAAAATTAGAAAATTACTTAAACTTATGGAAATTATATAGTTACTAAAATTGGCTCAAATTGCATTAATTGCAATTAATTTAATTATTTATACTCAACATCAAATGCTTAATCAAATATACCATCTTGTGTAACGAAAAACAGCTCATGCTGTTCAAACAAGTACATTTTTTGTAAAACCTTATCGTACGCTCATCCATAGTTACTGCATAAAATTGAGCTTGAAATTGACTTGAGAACAGCACAGAAAAAAATTAGATGAGAACGAAATGAGTAACTCTGGATGCTAACGGGTAATGAGAACAGAACACCAAGGAACAGAACGGAACGAGCACAGCAACTCTAGCCAAGGCTTAAATAACCCCTTGATTTGTATGCAATATTTTTCGGCTGGAAATGACACTTAAATAGGCCAAAATGAAATATTTCGTGTAAAATAAAGTGTCAAAAAATGGATAATATTTATACTAAAATTACATCGAACGAGAAGCTAAAATATCTAAAATTTCATGGCGGCTTTCAGAGTTCTAAAAACCGGGCAAATGAATATTTCCTACATTTTCATTAAGTTAAAATGCTAAAGGTTTCCGGTTCTGACTTGAAGATGAAGTTTACAATCGTGTATATAGACGATTTGTAGTCGACACCTACACGTTTGAAGCGAGCAAAAAATAATACAAAAACTACATATCTTATTCAAGTTATGTTGAAACAAACTAGTAACTGTGTTTATTGATAAATGTGTCGAGAAAAAATAATAATGACAAACATAATATGTCTTGCTTACAACTTACAACTTGCTTACAGGTTACATGTCTTAATTTTTAGCAGGTTGAAACAAAGTCCAAATTATTGGCCGTTTATCTTTTTGAGCCACAGAATCGAGTGCCACATCAAAAAGCAATTCGTAATCAATACCATTCTTGCGCTGTATGACCGTTTCACCATTGCACGTAATTTTGCCTTTTGCGTCGCTTAATTTCACAAATATTGCTGGTGAATTAGTATACTTTCCAGACCTAATGTAAAAATAAAAAGCATGACAAATAACTTTCCTAAACAAAAATTTACAATTGTACCCTTACTCGTCTGGAAAGCGTGAAGTACCCATGTAAGCTGGAATAGGAGTCCAGTTCCTTCCGTTGTCGTTAGAAAAATTAAGACTAGTTACCTTGTCTTTCTCTTTGTGATCAGCCTAGAAGGTGGACAAGAGATATCGCATTAGAAACAATATGTTTAATGTCAGTTGTACAGCAAAATTGTAACCAAACAGTAAAAAAACAATATTATTGGAGGATAATTAGGGCTAAGATAACTTTTAGTGTGACGAGTATAGCAAAAGGAGATGTGATAGGTCGAAGAAATATACTAATACAGAGTTAACCGTACCCCATCAGCACGCAAGATCATGTAAATGTCAGTAAATGCTTCATTCAACGGAATTTCTGATGCACCCATTACATTTGGTACACTTTCTGCGTATGATGCATAATACTTGTAATTCTCTTTAGCCAGAGATTTGTTTTTTGCAGCAAGTTCTTGGAATAGCATTGCCTCATTTACGAGTATTCCGTTGAGTGCAGGCCTGTCATCAAAAATTAAAAACATCCTTAAAAAAATTGTAAAAACTAACAAACGAAAATTTTGCTTCATGAAGTGACAAAAGCTACTTTTGTTTTTTGTTTCATCTGATAGTCTAACTTCGGTTGATTTCGGAAGCGGTCGAACCAACTGACATTCTACTATCAGTCAGGAATCCTTCTAGCTTTCAACAGTAAGTAAATACTGTGGACATTGATGATTGTAGAGATTGAGGTTTTTTTTAAGTTTAATCGAATAGCTGTTGTAAACTTAAACCTAGCTTTTTGATCATAAAAGTTAGGTTTGTTAAAAAAAACTACTCTCCAGCATTCTACTCCTTTTGTGCTAAGTTAACCTTATAGAAGAATATATTTTTGCATTTCCTCGCCGGTCTCAAATTCAGCCCACGTAAGGGCCAAGAATTATTTTCCTACTTTTCAGTCAACTGGGCAAGAGGGGCTGTATTGTATTTTCCAAGCAGTTTCAATTTAATAATTGACGAGAATTTGTTTTTGATTTATTTATTTTTCCGCCCTAAATTGTGGTTTAAAATCTAAAAACAAAAGCATAAGTTTTGTGATTTTCTAATTTCGGGACGAAAACAATCAATTATACCATTTAGGTAGTAAAGGTTTCAACAAAAAAATGAAATGTATCAAACAAAAGTATTTGCACTTACTCGGATTCCACGGCGACAATCATGAAACCACCAGTTTTAGGAAATGTTAGCAAAGCATTCTCTTTACCTCCATTGGTTTCACATAGTATAAAGTGTCGGAATGCATCCAATTCCTAAACAAAATTAAGGTAATGATTTAAAAAAAAACATTCATTACATTATAAATAAAATTGGTATTAAAAAGCAAACCCCAAGAGTCATTGCAGCAGAGAGACTTGTCATAGACACTACAAGAAGGCAAACTATTTTGAATAGTTGCATCATGTTTAGTTGATTGATGAAGGGAATAATTAAATTCGGAAGAAACTGCAAAACTAGTAAATTGATGAATTCGTTTTAAGAATTATGCCAATTTTATAGGTGATTTCGTATATACGTCACGAACCTTCAAATGAGATTAAAATTTGATCGCATTAATTTGCCTCATTTTCATCGTCCTTGATAACATCCTTTAAATTTAAAATTTTTAAAATATTTTTACCAAACACTTCTACTTTTAAATTAGGCCTAAATAAAATTAGCAACTCGATTTTAGTATGATTAAAGCCTCGATAACTTTCAGCAAACACAGAACTAAAATTAGTCTAAAATAATATCATCTATGAAATCAAGGATGTAGTATAAGATAAATTTACCACGCTATAATTCAGTTGTTCGTGCAACCCCCGGGAGCAAGGCAGGGTTTTCTCTTGGGTCTTTTGCCTCATTTTTGGATATATCCACCGTCTCTGAGGCAATAATGGTTACACAAAACTTACCGCATTTCAAACCATCAACTCTAGGGGTGGGCATCGACTGTTAATTTCATTTTTAATTCAATTTTTTTTTATATAAGTCGGTCATGAGGTCGGTCATAGGTGTCAAGGGAGTAGAGCGACTGTCTCTTTCAACTATGTAGCTTCGGGAACGTTAGTTCGAATTTCCGATCAGCCGCAAGTTTTTGAGTCTTTGCTAATTACTTTCCTTAAAGAGTTGCCTAGCCTGTGATTAGGGTGCAAAATGGAAGCTAGAGAGTTCCTTCGAACGGTTTCTCGAGAGCCTCAAGATAATAAATAACTAAAAACTAAAACTCTAAAAACTACCTTCATTTGCATACATGTATGTTGATGAGTAATAAAATAAGGCCTACCTTTCATTTTGTTCCCTTTTCCTAACAAGTGAAATGTTATTAAAAAATGCCGACAGTAAACTTAATTGCAACGCAAGCAAGTTCTTCATTCAAAATTCTGTGTAAACTAATATTCCTCAAATTAATCAAAATGGTTTAGTGGTGAAATATGTGAATAAAATTTTAACTTAGAAATTAGAATTTCAAGTTATTTGTTAACAATCTCACTGATCCAATGATCTAATTCAATTGGCTTTTACTCTGAAGCTACCGGGACTCGACCCGGCATTGTCCAAGTTACAAAAGAGTTCCTAACCCTCCATACTACGGGCCGTGGATGTAACTACGCTTTCTTAAATAAATAATTTTTTCTAGTCTTAAAGCGTTTAAGAAGCAGGCGTACCGGTCCCTTAAACGGGCGCATAACATTGGTGCTTCGACGTATGGTGTAAAGTTTCAATTATTTTAAAATCGATTTAAATATATTAAATATTATTAAACTACAATGCTAATGAGATTAGAAGTTTAGTTCAGTTTAGTAAAAGTTTAGTACACTAGCATTAAAAAAGCCAATAGATGCAAAAAAAACTATGATTTAATGATTAGTTTAGTCAAACAAGGTAATATAATGTTTTAAAAGTAATGTTCAATGTATATAAATCAATTTGTTTAGTTTCAAATGCAGCAAAACTTAAAAGCATATTTGTTAATATTTCTTTAACAAATAAAATAGTGTAATGTAACATTATGTAGTATGAGTTGTGTTACAAAGCACTTGAAATTTTCCTTTCGGCATAAAATAGTCATGATAAAACAAATAAATCAAATATGATAAATAAAACATGCTTTCAGTTTAAAATACAATTATTTAAATGTAAGCAGTTCACGCGGAAGCTTGATTCAGTTGAACAAAAGGTTTCATTTGCAAGTACAGTACTTAAGTGTAAACTGTAGAAACTGAAAAACAGTAATGAAATAGGCATAGATTCGTTACATCTAAATGCAAAAGTTTAACATTTGAAGCGTAACTTAATCAATTCTATTTTTGAATGTACTAATGTGTCCTTTCATTATATAATTATTATAGTTTCTGATACAATATTTTAAATTCATGTCAAATTAAACAAATGAATTAACAAAAACTTGCCGTCACTTGAAATTGAAAACAAAAATTTGAAAATAGGTGACGCACATCAGCTGTTGTGCTTCAAGTAAAATTTTAAAATGAACTAAAATGGCTTAATGATGAGAAATGAATGAATGCTTGAGTCAAAATAAAATTGAAAATGTGATACATATTATTTATCGCTCTTTTGAAATTTTAAATAAATAAATTCTTAAGTTGTAGTGCATTTATATTAGCGTTTGAAACATAAAATGCTCCGTACTCGTAGAATAAGTATTGTTTATAATGTTTTGTTATCTTTATTTATTTGTTTATTATCTTTGTTTAATCAGTAGAATACGCGATTTATGTATTTTATAGTTATTATTTACATATTACTTTAAAACTTTATTGAATAACATGTTAAGGCAGTTTCCACATTAGTTGTCAATGATGCATTTGGTTTTATAATTATATTAGCCATAATATTGATGCGCTGAGTATTTGATCTTTTGATCTCAAGTGTGCATGATAAATCCTTTCTCATTTCACTGCAAATTGTATACTGTATACTATTCGTTTAAAGTCAACTTAAAGTTACCAAGTTATGCACCCATTTTTAACTTAACAAATAATTACACATTCTTAGGCTTTAGTGATATTTCTCGTAAATACACGTTGGGTTGAAATAGGAGGAGCAGCACTCTTCTGATAATATTTTGCATACCTATACAATTGGCCCTCAGCTTAAATGCAAATCTTTCTTAAGAGAAATTGGAAAAATTGCAGTTTAGCGGGATTTTTTTTTATTTTTTATGCAAAGACTAATGACTTTTGGGTAAGAAATTTTTTTCTTTGATCCGCTCTCAAAAAAAGAACTTTATTAAAATTTTTGAAATTTATATATTCTGGGTAGAGAGAGGATTGACACCCAAAAAACAACTTAGGTTTTAAAAATTTGGAAATTGAGAACAAAATTATTTTTCAAAAATGATTTTGGGTACGGCGACCGGCATTCAAATGTAACTTAAAACTTTTTGGGAAATCTTTACACTTTAACCTATCTTCTAACCCTTAAAAAACTAAAAATTCTATTAAATACTATAAATTTTATTAAAACTTTCTAGCTGTGAACTAGGCACACAGTGAAGTTGTGGATCTGTGATTTCGAAAATGCAAATTATATTTTCATCAGGGTCATCTGTTGTCAGCCTCTGTCTTTAAACATTTAGAAACCTACATTGATACTATTTACATATATTTTACAGATAGTTTAACAATGCCATATTCAATGATGTCAAAAACAGTAAAATTTAAAATCTGGGCCTTTCTCATATAACATAGTGCAGTAGTAGGCGAAAAACAAAAGTATTTTTGAATATCATTAGTAATTTCTCCGAAATCGACCAAATTGCCTGTGAAACTGTAAAAACTTTAAAAAAAAATTAAGATAAAGGTAAGCCTAGATTCCACAGTGAAACCGCAACCTAACTGTAACCTCACCTGAACACATGATATTAGTTTTAAATACTATTATTTAAAAGTAAGTAGTTTATGTGGAAGCGTAATTAAGTTAAATAAAAGGTGTCAATTGCAAGTACAATTAATTAAGTGTAAACTGTAGGAACTGAAAAACAATAATTAAATACAAATTGGCAACATGGAGTCGACATGTCTAAATGTGAAAGTTTAACAATTGACGCATAACATAATCATTTTCTTTTGTTTTGCCTGGACTAATGTGCCTAGTTTGCGTGTTCATATTATTTCTGGTAGAATTTTTTAAATTATTGTCAAACTTAAACGAATGAATTTACAAAAACTGGTCCTGTGCCTACGGTAGCATAGTTTTTGCAAAATTGAAAACAAAAATTTGAAAATAGGTGACGCGCATCAGCTATTGTTCTCCAAGTTAGATTTTAAAATGAATTAAACTGGCCTAATACTGTTAGATGAATGAATACTTGTGTCAAAATAAAATTGAAAATGTGATACGTATTTTTATCGCTCTTCTCAATTTTGAAATGTTATTTTTTATTTTTTATTTAACATCAACATCATTTTGAAAGAAGGCATCTCGCATCTCGTTAGATGTATTATATCGTAGTTGTACATGCACATTGATTTTGTTTAGAATGGTTTGCTTTAATTTTTAAATGTAATTTAATTAAACTTTATTACCAGTTGATCTATTGAATTAATATAGGCAAGTTGATATTTTGACAGAATTCTCAGAATCCTAAGTATTTTTTAAAGGTTAGTGCATGCATGTATTAGCGTTTGAAACATGAAATGCTTCGTACTTTTCAGTCGTAGAATAAGTTTAATAATCGTCTACTGGGTTTTGGTTTGTTTAGTTTATAAGTGGTACATGTTAACCGCGAACATTGCAACACATGTTGTGGATGGGGAACTTACAGGAACCTACTCCTGGCTTCAAATAATAATTTAGTCCGTATTTGGATTCCAGTCATTACATTTCTTTTAATTATTTTTCAAAATTTCTTTTTAAAGAAACTTTTCAAAAAAGACATATCTTTTTCGACAATACTGAAAATATTAAAGTAATTTTTAAAATTGTTTACAGTACATGGGAGCGCTGAGTAAACCAACCACCTTAATTTCTGCAGGTAATAAATGACTAATCATAGAATTAGCATTTGTTAGTCAGCAGAATACATCATTTATTCATTTAATATTTATGATTTACATATTAGTTAAAACATTATTGAACAACAAGTTAAGGCATATACGATTATATTTGTCAATTATGCATTTGGTTTTATAATTATATTAGCCGTAATAAGTATTTGATGCGCTGAGTGTTTGATCTTTTGATCTCAAAAGTACATGGTAACCTTCTTTTGTTTCACTGCAAATTATGTACTGTATTTTATCCGTTTATTTTATTCAACTTTTAAATTACCAAGTTATGCCTTTTTCAATTTAACAAGTCAAATTAAATACATAATAAAATGCCCTTCTGATAATATTTTGCATACCTATACAATTGGCTCTCAAATTAATTGCAAATCTTGCTTAAGAGAACTAAATGTTTACTTGCACGGAATTGCGCTTGTTTTAAAATATATATTGTCCATTCGAAGGATCGAATTCTGCAATTTACGCGTTGTCAGAACCCAATTTCTTCTAATCTATTAATTTTTTTTCGAAAACTATTAACCTTAATAAGAAAACACAATGGGCAAGAATAGGAAATAAGTATACTTCATTCAAAAATTAAAGTTAATCAAAACTTTAAATACTGCAAAACATATATAACACTTGTGACTCAATATAATTTAACTCCACAATCTCTTAAACTAGACTTTTGGTAGGTAGAAAAATGAAAGGAAATTCAGGACGTTTTTTTGTGATTTTAGTAGTTGCGCGAGGATGTTTTTATGGTACACACTGTAACTCGCAGAGCGAAAATAGTTGGCAGGTGCAAAACACGATTTGTGTAATTTTCAAGTCATACAACAAAAGAAAGGGGAAGTAAGTAAAAATGTAGTTTTCATAAAAAATCAAAACTTACAATTTTTTTTACTATTTCCTTTGGAAATCTTCACGATGTTATGGATATCTTAATCAATAGTTTAAACTATTCATTAAACTTGATAATTCAATCAAGTTCTTTTAAACTTAATTATTTCAATACTAAATATTAAACTTAATTAGTTCAAGTTTAGTCGTGATTTATAACAAACTAGCTGTGCCGCGTCGCTTCGCAACGCTTGCTTGCTAGCAGCTTCCCGTAGTAACACCCGCCGTCACTATAAGTAAAAGACCTTAGAATCTAGAACAATAACACGGTAACTTTAGGGTATTTTGAGGTTTAACTTTTGACCCTAGAAAAACAGGAAGTAAGTTTAACCCGACGTTTGGCTTTAATCCATCTAATTTCCAAACAACACTAATGTACAAAACATGGTGCCCCAAGGTCCAGCAGTCTTTGCAGGATTGAATAAAACACGTTGAACTTAGGGTTATTTTGACATTTGACCCTAAAAGGCCGGAAGTAAATTTTGCTCGAAGTTAGGCTTTAAACCACGTATTTTTTACTCGACGTTTTGCCCTAAATCACACTATTTTTAGACCTCATTTATCTACCAATTATGGCGGCCTAGCCTTACACCGGTCTTTGAGGGATAAAACAAAGCACGTTAAATTTGGGAAATTTTGACACTACAAAAACCGGAAGCAAATTTTGACCAAAGCTTGGCCTTAAACCACCCCAGGTACCGACCTCATTTATGTACAAAATTTGGCGCTTGTAGCTAGAGTAGTTTTTGCAGGCATCGGCAACAAACGGACGGACAGACAGACAGACGAACGATTTTATAGTATAGATAAGCTCATCCACGCGGGTTTAAATGAAATAACAGTATCAAATACCCTTCAATGTGGTTTATATTTTCAAAATGGTGACTTCCGTTAGCTTTTAAAATTCTTTCTTCTTATACACTTATTCCACAACTTAATTAACTTGAATAGTTTAATATTAAATTTTACTAGCCAAAGAATATTATACATTAGTGGGATCTTAAAAAGTAGCAATGCAAAAAAAACTAACATGATTATAAATCTCTAATTCTCAAAGTTAGATAGCCTCGGAACACAACGTTGGGCTAAAGATGCAATGAAGAAGAATACCAATGTGAAAACTTCAGTTGGAGAAAGGCGATGGAATCAGGATGTGATGTAGGCTGAACCGAAGATGATGATGCTCATCGATGTTAGTCATTTCCTCTGTTTTTCCTTAAACATATATACAAAAAATATAAAATATACGTCTAAACAAAATTTGGTATTTGGTGAACTTTGAGTATAGGTTGGATCGAGTAACCACAAAATATTTCAACATGTGCTTTGATGCCGACACGGAAGTAGAGCTGCAGTATTGGCTCCGTTCGCATGAAAGGCGTATTTTTAAAATATTTAGAGCATCAACATTTATTTGTAACTTTCGAGTGGTTAGCTAGTCAATATAATTGCCTGAACATTGTAACGTAAAAGGAATAAATTAAATATTATACTTAATGTTCTGATTTTATTATTAGATTGAAGGAAATTAAAGTTTAAGGCTAAACTAGGTCGGGATTTTGTCTTTTGCCCCCTAGCATGCCTTAAAGTGTAATTGATCGGCTGGATTTTACTTTACGGCACCCCAAACAAAATTCAAAGTACCGCGTGATTTTTCATTCCCTCTTGACCTCCAAATGACCTATGCAAAACTTGCTCAAAATAATAACCCGAACAACTTTTTTCAGATTAAGTTTTTCTCGGTGGTTAACCGTTCATAAAGATAATTCAAACACAATGAAATTGACGGGAAAGTACAACCTTGCGTTCTACTTCTTGCAACCTAACAAAAGAAGTAGTATGCTTGTGGCTAGATTGGTGTAATTATTTAGCTTTCAAAACCTAAATTTTCTAAAATAATGGTTAGTTTTTTTAATGTATTGTTACCTTGTTATATGTAATTATAGTTTTTTCATGCTATCAATTTAAAAGATGTGACCTTTCATCTCAGGGCCTTAAATGGGTCACCGTAGAGAAAAACTGTATAAAAAAGTTACTCAGTTGATTGTACTGTACAACTTTTGTATAGATTATTTTGGAGGTTAAGAGGGAATGAAAAATCCATCGGCACTTTGAATTTTTTCGGGGGTGCCGTTTAGCAAAATCCAACCCATTGATCTTTTGATTTCACAAAATTACGTTAAGGTTTTAAATAGTTTTTACTGTAGAATAAACGCACTCTTAAATATGAATTCAGAAACATTAGATAATATTACGATATCAGGCTTCTGTGTCCAGATTGCGAACAAAGGCCCAACTTTTTTCAATTTATCCTGCACATTCAAACTACAAGGCCGCAAGTACTTACAATGGAAGGATCCCAAAGGGGAAACGCAGATCATAACCTCCTCTACATATGTTGTTAACACATCATTTTTGATGACTTTAAGCCAAATGATAGCGGCCTGTTTCCGCGCATTTGCATAACAAAGTAGTTTGCGTGTAATGCGCAGAGGAATTCTCTATAGGGAATGTAAAAACCGGGGCACTAACGTTTGGCCTAAAGTCATCAAAAATAATGCGTTAACAACTTATGTTGACGTGGGAACGATCTGCGTGTCCCCCTTGTGTTCCTTACACAATGGAGGTTACCCGGAGTAGGCAAGCCAATCCAGTCCAAAAAATTATGTCATGTAGATCTAACATTTATAAGTGGTTTTTGATAATGGTGGCGGCCCAATGCCATAATTAAATAAAATCCAATTTTTTGAATTTTAATAATTGACTAATTTCTTATGGGAATTTAACCGTAGAAAAATAAATTCCAGAGTACTATGGTACGTTTTATGGTACTAAAAATTCCTATGGTACTTTTTGAAAATGTAAAGTACATAGGACATACATTAAATTCTGTAAAAAATGAGTGTACCTACTGTGACACATATTTTTACTTTTAAAGTTACATTTGGTGATTGTCTCTGATTCCCGGCACAACCTAATTTAAAGTATTTTTAGTTATTAATCACTATAAACCAATTAAAATTGTAAACTTTGATTGTGTTTGAAAAGCACATGATTGGTGCAGATCCGGAAGCATTTGAAATATTATTCATAGCCGCTTAGTACTATTAAAATAATTTTATTTTAGGTCACATAAGAGTTTTAAAAGTAATAAATGTTTTCAAGTTTTAAAATCGGCAATGAGTATAATTTTTGAAACTTTAATATCACTGACTTTTTGATTGGATTTAATATATTAAAATATTAAAATATAAATTAATGTCTCATGAATTGAAATCCCATGTCGAGTACCATAGGGTCTCGATTGGGTTCAAATGACAATCCGCGGATTTTGGGTCGGATTACGGATCTTCAGATTGATCCGGGCGGATTAGCGGGTCCGTCCGGGTAATCCGAAACCGGATTACACCCCGATGCGAGTCGGATTGGAAGCACGCCAACAGGTCCAAACAAAGAGGTCCAAAACAAAGAGGTCCAAACAAACAGGTCCCAAAAAAAGAGGTCCAAAGCTAAAGAGGTCCAAAGAAAAGAGGTCCAAAGAAAAGAGGTCCAAAGAAAAGAGGTCCAAAGCTAAAGAGGTCCAAGCAAAAAGACGTCCAACATTGAATTTATAACAAAATTAATAATTAATGGTTTTAATGGTCGCAGTACCCTAAAAAGTAATTAATTAGTGAAAAATTAACAATCACAATTAGGTTAATTCTAATTAAAATACTAACGTAAATTAACTTAATTAAAAACTAAGCATAATTTACGCGTGCAGACATAATTGGGTTTATTCGTGGTCATTTCCGTCAGTTGAGATCACCAAATAGCTTAATTAACATTTAGGATCAACTAACTCGTTAAACGTAAGTTTAATATGCTTATTTAGAGGTTTTCAAGGTCGCTAAAGCTTATTTTAACCATTAACACTCTTCAAACTCAAATTAAACCTAGCTAATTACAATTAAAAGTTATCTTTAATTGTGGTTATTAAATCCAAACAGTTTTCTGATATCATTTTCGATTTGAACG